>APFE030634260.1:88097-98167 GCA_000404065.3 Pinus taeda | reverse complement strand
CCCCACCCTCCCCGCCCTTCGTTAAATGTCAGTAGGGGGGGCAGGGTCCGCAATGAAATTTCAACCATTGATTGTGGCGAAGTACCATCTAACCGTTGGAATATGCACGGAAAACATGTGCCCATGACACTTTTTTTTAAATATACAAATAAATAAAGTTTTTATTCAAAACTTAAATTAAAGTGACATTTGCTCAACTTCTACAAATTGCAATTGAACTAAACTTTTAATTTTTAATTTTTATACAATTTTAAAATAAATTACTTAGATAAAAAATAGTTACAACACAGGCTACTAACTAAAAGGAAACGAAAATGTCCTAATAGACTAAAAATTTACTTTGCTTGCTTACTTGGTCTTTAAATTCTGAATTCCCCTCTTTAGCTCAGTTCTATACTATGTCTCTGCTCATTTTCAATTATTTATCTCTCCTACTCCTCTATTTCAACTTTGCTTTTCTCCGGACCATCTTCTCAAATCTTTATGTACTTCTCTTTTCTATGCAATTCATGAATTAGGTCTCATAGAGTTCAATCAACTAGCAACACTCTCTTTTCTAGGCAATTCATGAATTAGGTCTCATAGAGTTCAATCAACTAGCAAAACCACCTTCCAAAAATGCATATATATATATATATATCTATATCTTACTATTTTTGTTAGTATTCCAATGCATGGGATTTTAAAATTAAATCAGTAGTCACTTGTTCGTTTCACATTCTTCTTAGAGTTGGAATTGATATTTGTAGAAACAAATGATTAGCAAAAATTGATTAGTTTCCAAATTCCTCTTATTCGATCTAGAAATTCAAAATATTTTAAACTCCAATTCTCAAAGTAGGTTCTATTTTTCAAACACTGTTGCGCTGTATCTGCTTCATCACCTCTTGCCTTAAAACCTTTTCAAACTCCCTACAACATATCGCACGATGATCATAACTACGGTTTGTCAGTGAGCAACATTGGGAAAGATGAAACCTCAATTACTCTGCCAATCTGAATTGTTAACGAATTAGTGCCATGACAATATTCTTAACTTTCTTAGTATCTAAACTCTGTAAAGGTTAAGAAAAAAAAGGAGAATTTCAAAACTCGTCCTCCAAGCAAGTGTCAAATACATACCCTTCTCTAGGGCCTTCTTGCTAGGTTTGAAGACTCTTGACATGCTGATTCCGATCACCTGTCTGTGTTAGAGATCCATAAGGTTGGCGCTATTGATTTAATTGCACATGAAGTTCAATAACGTTTTGTTTCAATCCCTTCAATATGTGTTATTTCCCCTCTACATGTGTCTTAGGATCCATACTACGAGCATTAGAAAATTGTTTTACAGACATCCTAAGTCCAAAACCCAATACTTCTACGAGTTAATTAGGAAAAGGTGCACATAATTCATCGATACAGGACCTCCATTTCCAAGTTCTGGTATCCATGTACATATGGCCCATGGGAAACACATAAATGGGCTATTGCAAAAGTGCCATAGAAGCATGTTTGAAATGTCTACATGGTGTAATGGTTATGAACATGAGTTATCTTGTGTTAAATAATATATAACAGGAACTGTAGCAGCTTGATTTTATAAAACGCCTCCTGAAAAGCAATATCCTGTACATATCTTGACTTCATACACGAGGAGAATTTGAGTGTACATGAAACTAAATTGGAGATGTTGTTTGAGATCGACTAGTAACTATTGAAACCAATTGAGTAAATTAACACTATTGATATTCCTCTAGTAGCTACATATAACCCATCTTTGGCATGACATGCTAGTGCACTGTCAAATTGAATTGCTGACCACGTAGATTACTTCACTTATCAACGAAGCCATATTTGTTTGTTGCAGGGATCAAAAACTTGGACTGTTTTTTCATCAACACCTTTTCCATCAATTCCAATACTACTAACAAATTATGGACACGTAGTAAGTGATAAAGGACTACATGGGGGAGATGACCATGAAAGGTGAAAATAATAAATGGGAAATCGATGATGATGAGATGCTTAGGGTGATGAGTGTGGTTTTGGTAGACGTGCTGAGTCCAACATATCCTACACCTCTGGTGGACATGGTAGTGTTACTGCCACATGTGACCATTGGAGACCCGATGAAAGTCATGAACATGTGGACATGGTAGTGTTATTGCCACATGTGACCATTGGAGACCCGAAGAAAGTCATGAAGGGAGGCGTAGAGTAGTACAATTATATAAATCAAATGGCCAGTAAAAGTTTATAAATATGAATCTCTAATAAATATCAAAACACTACTTACTTTATCATACCTTGTGTTATTAAAATTAGAAAATTCGTAAAAACTAATCCATGTCCCGCTAGGAAGGTACTTCATGGCCTAGAAATTCAACATATTCAACATAGTGTTTTGCAAATAAATCCTATGCAAGGTATAAATCAAATCCTTTTTGCAAGTCCTGGTAAGGGTCCTTTATGGCATAAGAGTTCAATATAGGGTGTTAAATACATCCTATTGCGATTGAAGAAACTTTTGTCATAGAAGTTGCAAATACATCGTATGGGTGAAAGCGCACAAGTCTCGTGCATAGAAGTTGATCTTTTTGCCATCCCTACAAATTGCATGACATTGTATGTATCTGACATGATGAACAAACGAGATGATTGGAATCCACCGCTTGGAGCATCTTCCCAAGAGCGTACATGAAGACATTCAATAACGGAAGCCGGGCACAAAAGAGTAAGCATTCTCGTTGATTAGCTTTATTTAGTTGTCCAACTACACTTGGTGTGGTAACTCCACCTACTTTTGGAATAGAAAACCTTGCGGATTTTGAATTTTGTTTTTTGGAATGATTTGCAGTAATCTCACCTGTGTTCTGAGTTTTCAAGTATGAGAAGCAAGTTTTCAAGGATCAGAAGCAACACGCAATGTTGAAGATATTGAACTATAATCATGGTTCATATGTCAAAAGTGTAAACGATTTGTTTCAAAATGTGAATGCTGAGGCAGCTGGACTTGTTTCAACTCTAATTTTAAACGATTTGTTTCAAAATGTGAGTGCTAAGGCAGCTGGATTTGTTTCAACTCTAATTTCAGTTCTACGCACATTTCCGTAAGGTTCCTGAGATGCAAACCGAGGATGATGACGTTAGGCACGACAATGACAAGTCAGAAGTAGATTGGCATAATTCTAGGAGCACGTAGAGGAAAGTTATATATGATTAGAAGATGAACAAACAAAGACTATATATGATCCAGATCTGTGAGGAAATAATGGCAGAAAAGGGAAAAACATCTCGGAATTCAATTGTCAAATTTAAGCAAGAGATGGAAACAATTTGAACTTCCTACGATAGGTTGACCTAGATGCCTTACTTCCCATGTGTAAAAAAAATTAGTTGTTAGTTAATGAGAATGATAGTGAGAAATCATATAATTAATCTTGAATAATGGGTGGAAAAGTAACCTAATCTTAAATTAATTTTTTTAATTAAAAAAGAAATTGCACAATATTTTTGAAACATCACTTTAAAAATCACCATGAATTATACATGACACATACTTTAAAAATCATCATGAAAACAAATTTAAAAATCACTGAAACGTCACTTTAAAAATCACCATGAATTATACATGACACATCACTTTAAAAATCATCATGAAAACAAATTCAAAAATCAACATGAATTATACATGACACGTTACTTTAAAAATCATTATGAAAACTAATTCAAAATGACAGTTATTTCTTTTGAAGACCTTTAAAGGTTGAAAATTAAATGGAAGAGGGGTCCTTCCAACATTGATTGGGCACATTGAATATGTAGAATATACAGATGTGAGACACGTTAGACACGGTGATTTCGTTATGTAATGTATATAGGTTTAAGTTTGGAGGGGCAGGGTATCTGCATTTTTATACACTAAATAGTTAAATTTATATGTGGAGTGGGCATTTTGTATCAAAGGTTTCATATTACAATTTGCTATTTGGTTATACTCATTGTAAAATTAGGTGGCAGGGTATTTACATTTTTATACACTAAATAGTTAAATTTATGTGTAGTGGACATTTTATATCACAACGATTTTATATTGTAATTTGCTATTTGGCTATGCTTATTTTAAAATTTGGTTGTTGTTGTTGTTGTTGTTTTTGTTAAGTGACATAGATCTATGTGTTGGTTGTCGTGGCATTTGTTGTTGTTGTTGTTAAGTGACATAGATCTATGTGGTGGTTATCATGTCAGTTTGATGATATGGGATGCCCATGTGTTAATGACACATGACAAGAACCATGTGGCGATTAGACATACCAAGGCCCATGTGAAATGTTATGTGTTGTTAATGTTGTTTGCATGTTAGGGCCAATAGTCTGTGTTGAATTCTTAAGGTTGTGCCCATGAGCCAAGAGACTGGGACTCATGGAAATCATTAATTACAGAGGTGGCTAGTGCATGGTCTCCAAGGATCCCATGTGATGCAGGAAGGAAGCATGGACAATGTATCTTATGGAAGAAGTAGATGATTCACAAGTGCTTGTGGGTGATGGGAAAGACATCGAGCAAATGTTGGAATATGCACCTGGGGTGTGGTGCCTAAGTTGGTCGCTCTCATGAAGTGAGCTTGGTGGTGGCAGTGTTGACGAAGACAACATATGTATGAAAGAGATGCTAGTGATTAAGCTACATTTTGAGGAAAGGAACATGAGGATCAATATGAGGGCCTTGGGAGATCACTAAAACAAAGGGACAACAAACATGGAATTGCTAGATCATGAGGAATGTGAAAGGCTAGAATGACAATACGGTTCATAAGGGAATCCATTAGAAAAGAAGAAATTGACATGGAGAAATACTAGAGTGAGGAAAAGAATAATTAAAAACTATAGAAAGTAGTCTCCAAAAAATGACAAGGCACCAAAAATTGCAAAACTTTCAAGGGGTTAAAGCAGAAAATCCAACAAAGCAATTAATGGAATAGGGAAATTTAGGGCTCTACTAGACACTAAAGTGTGATGGGTTGTGGATATCCTTGAGAATATTGAGGGGTTGTCAACAACTGTAGAAGGGGCGATGCAAAGAGTTAAAACAAAATTTTACAAAAACAAAGCTTTTGGTCATTTTGAATTGGCTTTTCATGGCTTGGTGGGGGAAAAAGATCCTTTTGGGAAATACAAAAGTCAAACCCTATACAAAAAGAAAACATTTAAAATGCAATGGATGATTAGGTTTTCTCTACGATGCAAAGATTCACAAAAAATACAATAGTAATACTAAATCTTCTAGTATTGAAAATTGGAGCTACATAGGATTGTTTTTAGATCTAATAATGACTTCTTAGACAGTTCTCCATGACAATGCAACCCTAAATCTTTTTACACCACTTGACATGGTGGAGGATCTTGTGGATTGCATGGAGGATCCCTTGGAAATTTATCTAATTTGGGCCACATAGGGACTTGACAGGTCTTTTTGCCTTCTTTCTACTTCATCTTTGCATTGTGACCTACTAGTAGAACTTGGAATTTCTTCATGTAGAGAAGGCCATCATATTGATATGATTTCTAATATATTAGATCTAGCCACCCATTACACAAAGATCATTATGGGGAATCCCCTATCCATACATCTTCAAGACTTTGTGCGACTTTTGATAGACTCTTAGCCCTAAGATAATGAAATTGTTCATATAAATGAAAATGATCGAAAAATCTATGGTTTTTCCCTTCTGCCCTTCCCCCAACACACATTCATGACTTGGTATGCTCTACTGAAAGCCCTTTCAATGCTTCATTTTATCTCTCATTAGAAGAAAGATCTTAAGAAACATCATTGATCTATCAAGTACATCTCTCCCCTTCGTGATTTTGACTCCTAGACCATTTGGAGAAACACGAGGCCAATGGAAAATCTATAAAGAGGAAATTTGAAGAGATTAATATGATAATTTGAAAGGTAATAAAATTCAATGAAATTTTCCACGTGGAAGATGCAACTCTAGTCCATTAGTGCACTATTGAATGAATAGCATGATATATTTTGAGGAGATGGACTAAAGAGAATTTCGCTTATCTCATAGGCTATGAGCTTGGGAGTCTATCTTTGGCGAAGGGATGGATGACCTGGATTCAACATATAGCCCCAAATTGAAAAGGAAATGATTGGTTGAGTTAAAGCCAACATTGTATGTCTAGAAGTAGTTCTTATCCTATGTTGTAATGAAGTATTCATGGAAATTGAAAATGCCTTGGGTTTTCTCTATGAATAATAAACTTTCTATCTCTTTGGGGTACATGAGTATGGCATGCATTCTCATGGGATTGATGCTATTTGGAGGTTTTGTTGATCTCCATATTTATTCAATTTGGGAACAAAACTATGCGTCAAAACTTGGACTATATGAGGGAATCACATTTTGTTGCAACGAGTGCCACTCATATGCACACTGGGTTAAAGAATGTAGATCGTCAATCAAGCAGAAAATATGGATCAAAAGGCACAGGGATTTTACACATGTTAGCATCAATTCAACATTCCTTGATCACACTTCAAAAACAACGTACACCTTGTTGATTGATCCTCCTGTAGACTCTCATTAAATAGGCTTAAGGTGTGAAGTGTAGACCTCCCATATGGCAGCAATTATTGGATCATATTTGGGTATGTCATTTTCCCTTCCCAACGCCACTTTTGTTTTTTCAAATTTTGAGTTAAAATTTGGTTCTATTGGTGGTTAAATTACCTTTTTGAACCTTAGCTAAGATTCCTTGTCTAGCCTGTATGGACATTTTGGGCCTATACCTCCCCTTTACTCCCTATACCTATCCTCCCTTCTCTATCCCACCCCTTGTAACTTTTCCTTGCTAAAAAATCCTCCCAATCGACATTGATCCACCCCTCAAGAAAATAACTTTCCCACATGTGATGGTAAAGATACAATCTCTGATCTAAGCATCACTCTCAACCCTCCTCAATTTAAGGCATTAAAGGAAGCTTGGGTTCCTATAATGTTAGTTCTTAAAAAAAACCCTCTTAGAGAGGCTGCAAATCATTCATTTCCCTAGTGCAGAAATTAGCACCATTGAAAATTTATTGAGGAAAAACAACAGTATATCTATGATTCCGTTAAGATTAAATTCCTCAGGAACCTGGATCCCATGATTATCCTTTCTTTGAATTGTAGTGGGTTGGAAAATACCTACAAAACATTAGCTATCGAGAGGATGATCGAAACTCATAAATTTTTTGTTATTTTTCTTCAGGAATCCATGATGGAGGGGGACAATGCAATCTCTAACTCTCATAGGGTTGCTCTCCTATGTTGGAATTTTTTGGCCATTGATTCCCATAGCCTTTCTGAATGCTTAATCATTGGTTGGAGACCAAACTTATTTTAGGTTAAAAACTCTTTGGGAATTGTAGTTAGCGTTAGCAGCCACTCTTTTTATCATTTGAATGAAATCTTGAAGTTATATTTATTAGTTTATACATACCTTATCACGATAGGAATCAATTTTGGGAGCACACTTTGAATTGTTCTCTAATAAAATCAACACATGTTAATCAAGGAGGGGAGTTGAATTTAACTTGAGTAAAAAGTGAAATATGGGGATCTTTCACAAAGACTTATCGCCTCTCAAAAATTTTAATTTAGTATTTAGAGAAAGCTTTATTTTTGGATGTTTACCTACAAAACTTATTCCGACTTGGACAAAAATGTGAACTGGGGGGTATGAATGGCCAAGAGAATGGGTAGTTTTCCCATTTTATAGACTCAAATCGAAGAGAATATTAGATAAAGTAATGGATCTCCCTTGGTGGAGGATTTGATCATAATCTATTGTCTTCGAGTTGGTTGGCGATACACATAAAACACCCAACCCCTTCAAATTAAGCTGCTCTTGTTAGATTTGCCTTCCTTTATCAAAGCCATTAAACACAATAGGGAAATTAATGATTAGTCGTCACTAGAATCTCCTTCATTTTAGTTTCTGGAAAACCTCAAAAGGGAAAAAAAGGTTGCTATAGGATGGAATCTAAAAAGAAATTAGCATGATGAAACCCTTCAGTGATTGCAGTAAATTTGAAGTTGTAGATGGATCATGAAAGTAGATCTCCTTTTAGAGCCCTACAAAAATAAAATTTGAAATTTCTATAATAAATCTAAAGAAAAATCATTCGAATGAGAGAAATGGAATGGAGGCTTAAGAGTCATGCCCTTTGGGTTACATTAGGAGATTTTTGAGGTAAAAAATGGGCTTCAAAATGAAAAAAATGTCGAAAATCAACTTTAATAGAGCCAATAGGATTTAAATTTATGATGTAATCTCCAGGGATATATATTTTTAGAGGGAAAATAAGGGAACTATCAATTTTTGTTGTACTCTCAGTGTTTCTGCTTATATGTTTACTCAAATACTAAGTGTAGGGATCCCTTGAATGTGAAATTATTTTATTTGTCCAACGAATATTCCCTAACATATTTTTGAGTAGACCCACACTAAGAAAAATAAGAATACATGGAAAAGTGCATTTCTAATGTAAATTGTATACGCTTGTTGGAAGTGGAGATAGAATTATAATTATGCATCCAATGGGTGCCTACACTTGACATTATAGTAAAACTACAAGGAGAAAAATTGAAAATACAATTAAAAAAATTAGTTTTCCTTGTTTTTCTTTAAAAATGATAACTTTTATTTTATTATTTTATTTGAAGGAGTGATTTTAGATCTCAAAATTCTACTAACAAGGTTCGAGATGAAATCATGAAATTCTTACATAGTTTTCTAAACAAAAGAAATATTAGCGACGCCATTTGAGCTACTAAGAGGTCAAATTGCTTGTCTGCCACATCCTTTGAAGACAACTTTTGTTGGACACTTTCAAGGGCCTTACAAGGAATATTTTTGTGCATCTATAAATGTTGTCCTCTAGGTCTGTTACCTCTTCCCATGATATATGGTACATGATGGAAATTAGCAATTAATGACAAAAGTAAATATCAAAGAGCTTTTGAGGATTCTTCACAATTTTCTAAAGGACCAAAGTCTTGGACTGTACCATTTATAAAATGAATACAAAGATTATAGCCCACGATTTAAAAAAAAATTCCTTTGGAATACATTTCTGTGGAACAATTTGGTTTCCTACAAGGAAGAAAAATTTATGAAGCCATTGGCCTTATTTAGATCTTCACTCCATTCATACAAGTGACTAAAAATAGGTCACTCTCAAGTCTAATATCTCAAAATCCTTTGACAGAGTAAGTTGGGTATATCTCATATGTCTTCTTATTTATTTTGGCTTCTCCCACTCTTTTGTCACCCAGAAAGAGCATTAGCTCAATGTCTTTTGCTCTTCCAATTATTTTAACAACCTCCCCTTTTTTAAAGACGAAAAGGGAACTTAGCAAGGCTGTCCACTCTTCTCCTTCTACTCCTGTTGGTTGTAAAGGGCCTTAGCAAACTGTTCCATTCAGAAATTGGTTCAGGTTCCTTGAAAGGCAATGCAATTAGTTCTTAAAACTTAAATTATCATTTGGATTTTGTCGATGATATCCTAATATTTTATGTATAAGATGTTAGATACTTGGACAAATACTCATTATTCATTTGGGGATTGTTGGAACTAGAACAAAAATTCATAGCAAAGCTTGTTGATATGCAGGGATTAGGCTTAGATGAAGGCATGGGATATATTTGTTTCATCCTCAAAGAAAATGGTTATGTAAATAATCACTGGTTGTGGCCGGTTGCAAAAGTAGAAAAAAAGCCAAATGGTTGGTCCTAGTAAAGTCTATTTTGGAAGTTATTCGTGTAATGGACCACATTGACTTCAGTGCAGTGCACAATTAGTTAAATCTCTTCTAATGTTGGTTGAATGTCCTAAAACTATCAACCTGATGACAAGGATTTTCTCTATGCAAAATTATGCTATCTTACCATAATTTCCTGACATCAAAATATTTGACAACATTTTTCTCATCTTTCTTTCTCACATGTTTTCAGGGACCAAAAAAAAAGATGTAGAGAGACTCTTGAAGAATCGAGTGGCCTTGGACAAAAAAACATGGAAATATTTTAAAA
>APFE030634260.1:72366-87255 GCA_000404065.3 Pinus taeda | reverse complement strand
TTTTTTTTTTTTTTTTTAACAAGGTCGGCTACTATTGTATTATAAAATCAAAGTGAAAGATTTATTACATAGCTATCCGAAGATTGGGCAGGGAGGAGCAAAATCGGGTACGCAGACCCATTGTCCTCATTTCTGCTGTAGTAACTGGAAGTAAAAAGATGTTGGCTATATTGTCTGACAAAACTACCACACAGTAAACAGAAATTACAGACCATAAGGGGTTTTTTGGGTGGCCGAGAAGTCAGGGGGAGGCTCTTTTCGAGCGCCACTAGCTTTCGTGGAAGCTTCCGCATGAAAACTTTGAGTGAGGGCTCTTATCTGCTCAATAGCTTCTTCCAGGTGTGAGCATCTGCCTTTGAGGTTCTCAATCTCCACCTTCTGTTTTTCAAGCTTCTTTCTCTTGGACCTGTTATCTGATTCGTAGTCTTCTTTGAGTTCCTTGAGCTGGCTCCGGAGCCTATTGATCATGAAAGTGTGTGTTTTGCACATGGTACAGTCCTTATTGAAAAGCCTGTCGATGTTGATGTTGGGTTCTTGAGGGGCTTGCTGTCCGGGCTGCTCAGCCATGATGAGAGAGGAACCCCACGAGACTTAACAGAAAGGAGGATGCAGAAAGGGAGGAAAGCTTGTGAGAAGGGAGAGGGGGATATAGGGGAAAGAGGAGGAGCCTCTGAGCTGGAGGGTTGAGATTCTGCAAAGGAGGGCGCGAAGGATTATGGAAAGGAGAGACACTGAGCTAACAGCAATATACAGAGGCACTGTGCGGACAGCATTAAACAAAGCACTGAAAAACAGAGGCACTGTGAAAACTGAATAGAACAGAACAGAGGCGTGAAAAGCCACGTTCAGAAAGGCACCCCGCGTGGCTGGACAAAGAGTGGAGAGGAGAAAGGGAAAAGCGATGAAGGAGGGGAGCTGGAGAGAAGGGAATGAGGAAAGCTGGGGAAAGGGGTTGAGCCTCAGAGCTGTAGAGATTGAGTTTCTGCAAAAACAGGCGCACAAAAGATTAGAGAAATAGATAGAAACAGTGCGACCATCTTTTACCAGAAGCGAAATACCAGGAGGAGAGTCACGCTGTAAAGAAGCACGATAAGCCACGATCGAGCTGCGCTTAGAAGAAACCCAGTGTGAAGGTTTCTCCTTGAACTGAAAAGTGAGAAAGCCTTCGATCGACCAGCTATTAATAGAACCAGAGTGCCTTCCACGATGCCAAGCCGAGTTCTGCGCAGATCGGATATCGGGAGAGGGAAGATCCTTCAAAATGATGGCTCTTCTGTCCGAAGCTCTGCTGAGGTGATAGCCCCGAATGTGCCAACTGACATTGACTGCCCTATTCTGCAGATGAAAATTGTTGGGCCTTAACACGTTAGTCCTTGCCCAATCTTGAGAGATGTTTTTAATCATGATCTGTCTGTCTGGTCTTTTGGTACTGAGAGAGGCATCGTGAGTCGTTCTGGAGGAGGAGCAGATCAGCTTGTGAGCGTGCCTGAGGTGACTTGGATTTCTGGGAGGGAGAGTCTGGTTAAGGGATGATTTTTTCATACTCCCGGTCATTCTCTTTAACCAGTCCAGTTTGTCTTCCTGTGGCTTTGTTGGCCTGTTCGTCCGCTTCCATGTTGTTTCCCCTGAGGATGTGTTTAAAAGAGACTCCTCTCATGTTCCTTGTATTCTCCATGATCCTGTCTCTAATTCTATTGAGGGCAGTCTGCCTGAAATCTTTCCCTGAAGACATAGAGGCAATAATAATTGCCGAATCTCCCAGGATGAGGAGGTTTTGGAAACCTAACTTCCTGGCTATGGTAGTTCCCAGGAGGAGGCTGTAGGCCTCAGCTCTATTATTAGACATGATTCCGAGACCCCATTCATATTTAACCATAGTTTTCCCTTGAGGATCTTTGATGATTCCCCCAGCCCCAGCTTGGCCTGGGTTGTTTTTAGAAGCCCCGTCAAAGAAAAGGGTTGGCCTTTTCTGCTTTTGGATCCAGTTTTCCACCTCCTGCTTGGTTCCTCTCAGCTTCCATTCCTGGTCTCCCTGACTTGTGATTGGCTTCTTATTGATTCTTGCTTCTATATTGAATTTATTCACCCACTCTTGAACCTTTGCCTCTGTCTGTTCCGGGTCCATCTGAGAGTAGCCATTGGTTTCTATGGTCTCTGATATGAGCGCAACTGTCTTGGCTATTGTTCTGGTGGTGCAGGGCTTCTTGTTATTGAAGATGCACTTGTTTCTAGTTATCCAAATCTGCCAACATAAGTTTGAGGGAATACTGTTCCAGATTCTTAGTGCTTGATTCTTTCTTTTGTTGTTTTGAGGGAAAAGGTTCCCCCAGCTTTTCTGAAGATTGGCAATCTGGTTGGGAAGGTCCCCAATGGTTAAAGGGCATGCTATAAGGTTCCAGCACATTCGAGCAAAGGTACATTCTATAAATAGGTGGCTGCAACTCTCCTCAGCATTTCTGCACATACAGCAGATAGATGGGCCTTGGATGCCCTTCTTCCTGAGGTTTTCTGCTGTGAGGATATTGCCATGCAGGAGGGTCCAGTTAAACATTTTAACCTTGGGCAAACTTTCAATTTTCCATACAACTTTGTGGAGAGGCCAGTTGTTAGTTGTAGGAGAGTTCTGGAGGGTTTTGTAACCATCTTTCACCGTATAACCTCCTCCACTAGGATCCCAAATGAACTTGTCTTCAGTGATTCTGTTAATGGGGGCAGAGCCAATGAGGGAGGCTTTGAGGTCTGTCCAGATGTTCTTGAGGTCGTTGGGGAGGGCGAGAGTTTTCCAGTCCTTCCACATATTCTGGTCCCACTGTGAGATGTCGTAGAGAGTTCTTTGATTAGCCTGCTTCATCCATTGTTGAAGGGGCCTGGAGTTGGGGAGAGCTCCTCTTGCCTCCGTGCCCATAATTCTGTCATTCCAAATGCTGGTTCCCCTCCCATTGCCCGGGGCTCTTGAGATATGAGGTTTAAATTGGGGGAGGGACTTTTTAATAAGCTTCCAAATAGGGGTGCTGGGTCTGTCTATGATAGTTTCTGAAAGGATATTGCTATTTACCCCGTTCAGGTACTTTTTCTTAATGACATCTGTCCACCAAGATCCTTTTTCACTAATGATCCTCCAAATCAGTTTGAATCCCATGGCTATGTTTGCAAGCCTAGGGACTCTGATTCCAAGCCCACCTTTTTCTATTGGTAGAATGACCTTACTCCATTTGACGAGATTGAATTTTTTCGTATCCTGCTTTCCTCCTTGCCACAGGAAGCTGCGGATTATCAGCTCCATATGCTTGTGAATGCTTGCTGGCGCTAGAGTGATAGCAAATTGATAAATTGGGAGGGCTGATAGAACAGCCTTTATGAGAGTCGTTCTGCCTGCTAGATTGAGCCAATACATACCCCAACTTTGTAGTTTCCCTCTCAGCTTTTCAATTAACTTGACCCATATCTCTGATTTGACATTTTCCTTAGCTAAGGGCAACCCCAGATATTTGAAGTAGGACCAATTCCCTTGGGCAGGGATTTCCATGATTAGGGAGATTCTCTGAGTTATGTGTCTTGGAACATTCCATGTGTAAATCATGCATTTGCTGTTGTTTAGCTTGCCTCCAGAGGATTGGAGGAAAAGATCCAGCGTTTCCTTAAACCTTCTTGCCATCAGACTAGAGGCACCCCCTATTAAAAGGGTGTCATCCGCAAACAGGGAGTGGTTGATCCCTTTGGCTCCTCTAACAATGTCTATCCCTGTTATTTCCTTTAACCTTCTTTTGTTCTCAAGGTGCAGGCTTAAAGTCTCAGCCATGATAATAAAGAGGAAAGGGGAGAGTGGGCATCCTTGCCTCAAGCCTCGAGAACTCTTGAAGGCGGAGCAGGGCCTACCATTGATGAGTGGGGCAGTCCAGATGTCGGAGATGCATTCTATGACCCTGCTGGTGAAGTGCTCAGAGATACCAAACTTCCTCATGACAGCTTTTAGGAAGGAGTGGTTGACCCGGTCAAAAGCGTTCGCCATGTCGAGCTTGATGATCATGCCTTTCTCATTTCTAGAAATACTGTTGTGGATAGCCTCTTGGATGAGAATTACATTGTCCGTTATATGTCTTCTAGGGACGAAGCCTCCTTGGTTCTCCGAGATGATGGAGGGGAGAATGGTTTTGAGCCTATTTGCTAAAATCTTGGTGATGATTTTGTAGGAAACGTTGCACAAAGATATTGGGCGGAATCTGTCAAACGACTGGGGGTTTGTATCTTTAGGGATGAGGGCCAGGTGGGTGGATTTAATGCTGCTGCCCATTTTACATTTGGAGAAGAAATTTTTTGCCATTCTAATGTAATCCTTTTTGATGGTTTCCCAGTGAGTTTTGTAGAAGGCCACTGTAAAGCCGTCAGGCCCTGGTGCTTTGTCTGGAGGCATGCTGAGTATTGACCATTCTATCTCCTCTGTGGTGATTTCCTTATCCAAATCTGCACTCTGAGTTTCTGAGATCTGATTTCTCACAATGCTGAGGAACTCCGGGTTTTCTCGATAGTTAGGGTCAGCAGTGAGGAGGGATTGGAAGTGTCTGGAAGCTGCGTCCTTGATCTCCTCTTGATCCGAAATGACCCTTCCCTCCACTGTAATCCTATCAATATTATTCCCAGCTCACCTTAGCTTGAGATTGTTGTGAAAAAATGAGGTATTTTTATCTCCCGAGTTGAGCCAAAGGCATCTCGACTTCTGCCTTTGCTCCTCCTCCTCCCTTCGATTCTGATTATATAATTCTTTGAGCAGGTCGCTCTCCTTTCTTTGATCTTCTTCCGTGTCTTGGGTGCGCTCTTTTTCATTGTTGAGCTGATCGAGCTTCTTCTGAATGACCGTTCTCTTTCTGTTCTGATCAGCTGCGTATTGTCTTGCCCACTGCTTGATGGCAGTTCTGAGGCTTTTAATTTTTGTCTCCCAGATGAAGTGTGGGGAGCCCATGATGTCCATTGCCCACTGATTTTTAATCAGCTCTCTGAAGCCTTCGTTGCTGTCCCATTCTTTATTGTATTTGAAGGGAATCGGGCCCGGGTAGTTCCCTTTGTCCAAGCGTAGCGCAACAGGTTTATGGTCTGAGAAGTAACCTTGGATGATTGAGCTTTGAATCCTTTGGAAGTTTGCCAATATTTTGTCTTGAGCCAAGATGCGGTCCAGCCTTTCCTTGATATTGTTTTTCCCTGTCCTTTTGTTTGACCAGGTGTATTTACCATTTTGGGGAGGGGTGTCAATTAGTTTATGAGTTTGAATAATTTCCTCCAGAGCATCTCTCGAAGGATCTGCAAAAAAATTCCCCCCCAACTTCTCTTGTGAATTTCTGATTAAATTCAGATCTCCTCCCAAGAAGATGTTCTTTCCTTGAGCAGTCCTGAGATCAGAGGAGATTGATTCCCAGCAAGAGGCTTTCTCTCTGAAATGAGGAGGAGCGTAGACATTATATATTGAGTATTCTTCTGTCTTGGTTGTGTTTTGGATATCTGTTTTGATCCACCATCTATTCTGCCTGTAGTCCTTGAGTTTCCATTTCTTCTTGTTCCATATTGTCCCTATTCCGCCTGATGCTCCTACTACACTAATTGATAATCCTTCATAGTTCCTGTTTTTTTCCATGCTGTCTTTAAATTCTTGCTCAGTGATTTTGGTCTCCTGGAGTAGGAGGAAGTCCGGTTGTTCTGATTTCAAAAGATCTCGGACTGCATTTGCTTTGAGGGAGGAGCCCATCCCCCTACAATTCCAAGAGACCAGATTCATCATTTACCTGGCTTAGTGTGGGCCCCTGATTTCTCCTTCATCTTCTCTCCGCTCCCTTTTGTCCTGTCTAAGAATGAGTCCATTGGTTGTTGGGTCCCCGTTGCCATTTCTTTTGCAGCTGTTTCATCCCTTATCTCTTTGTTTGACTTCCTTCCTGCTTTCCTAGGAGGGTCTGTGGAGGCGATATTCTCTTTTGACTTGTTCCTAGTCAGTATTCTTCCTACTAGAGGGGGGGAGGGGAGCTTAGGGGAGGGGAGGATGGGGTTTCAATGGGACCTTTCGGGGAGGGGGGAGGGGAGGGAGGATCCTCAGCTGACAGAGATTCAAAAGGGTTGGAGGAAGAAGGGAAAGAAGGATCGAATCCCGAAGGATGGGGGGGCGAAATGGGAGGATCCGAGGAGGTCTTAGGAGCTGCTTCTGGAGGGGGGTTTGATTTTTTCCTTTTAACTGTTTCCCAGACTTCTTCTGGATTCTCTGCATTGTTATTTATTTCTATTGACTTAGATTTGCTACACCTATTTGCGAAATGCCCGTATTCATGACATACCTTGCACTTGAATGGCAGCTGTTCGTAGTCCACTTGCTGGATATGCGTCCACTGATCGACTTTGAGTTTGATAGCCTCTGGTAACCCTTTCCCCAGATCGACTTCTACGCAGATCCGTGCACATGCATGCATGTTCTCCTTGGGCTCTGATCTGTCAATGTATTTCCCCACAGCGTTCCCGATTGCTTTTACTGACTCGTCCCCCTAGCAGTGTAGAGGCAGGTGGGGGAGGCGAACCCAGACCGGGACAGCGTTGGGGATATCCATCTCAGGGTCGAAGTCAGGCGTCCATATGTTGAGGTAGAGACCTCTGGTGTCCATAAAATATGGTCCGTTCCGGAAGATCAGGTTGCGGTCCTCCACTGATTCGAAGAGGAAGGTGAAAAAACCTCTTCCACAAAACCTTATTGCAATCTTTCCATGTACCATCTGATTCCAATTTATTTCCACCCAGCAAAGGACAGTGCGGGGAGAAGGCCAGAGGCCCTTGAACTGGCCAACCAGGCCTCTTTCAGCTAGCGCAACTGCCGCTCTTCTCGGAAGGGCTGGAGGGAGCGAGACTTCAGGGATTTCATCCAGTTTTTTGATAAATTTTGAAGCAGAAGGTCGGATTTTCTCCGAGGCATTCTCAGGGATGAGCGAGGCGAAGGATTTTTCAAGATCCTCATGATCCTGGGAAGGGGAGTTCATGGCAGGAAGGGGCTGAAAACGCAGAGGGGGTTTCAGAGAGGGCAGAAGGGGCAGGAGGCCCAGCAAGAGAAGACGACGAAGGGGAGGTTGACCAGCAGCAGAGCTGCCAGGCTCGGGATCGCGGGGGGCTGCCCAGCAGCAGAGCTGCCAGGCTCAAGTGCGCGCAGAGGGTTCAGAAGCGCACAGGGCACAGCATGCGCGGGGATCCAATAAATAGAATCTGTTACCAAAGGGAAAACACCTTTATCTAAAGGTAAATCACTTAATTTCAAAGAATAGAAGTGGCATTCTAAAAAGCAAGAGAAATTGGAAATCCAAAGCTAGTGATTACATGCTACACCAAAAATTTAATTATGACTTCATCATTTACCTTGGTTAATAGATTTGTTTGTCATGTGAAATAATTTGTAGAAGTGAGGATGTATTTGTGTTCCCTGGAGGAATGGGGATTAATCTCACAAATGTGCAATTTCCCTAAAGGCCATAGATGATTATTGTCTTATGTTTCTCTTAATTAAATAAATTTGGCATGAACTTATTTAATCACATAATTGAATATTTCTAAACATGCAACAACCACACATATGGTGGAAGAATGAACAATGAAGGCAATACAGGAATAACCCATGTGTAGTGATTTCCCTTCACATCAACTTATTATTCCAATATTCAAAGCTTACAAGGTACCTCCATAGTCTATTGTAACTTAACAAATATACAATAAACAAAATACTATAAAATAGAGAAGTATAACTTCTTGAAATAGAAGGATGGTTATGTTGAAGTAAGAAGGAAATAAATACTATTGTACAACTGTATAGTGTTTCCGTTATATGGATTCCCTCTTGATATTTGCTACAAAAAAATTGCACTTTCTCCTCTCAGATGCACTCTCCTTCTCATAGTGTCTACCTCTCTCAAGTGTCCCCACGTGTGTTTCAACTTGTCTCATATTTTCCTATTTATGCTTTGAGAAAGATAACTAATTTCCTTAATTTTAGTAACTAATTTCCCATATCTTAGCATCTAATCTCCTTAATCATAGCAACCATCTTATCTTAACAACGAGGTGTATTTACAAGATGAGAATAAATCTAATTCACTAATATTTCAGAATGTATAGAATATTCCATTCGAATTTCTAAGACTAGAAGAATATAGAAATTGCTTGGGAAAATAGGGCATTCCACATAAGACGATCACATTCAATAACCTGATCTGTAAACTATTGTAGACATTCCATTGGATAGTTCGTTATAATGGATATACTAAAATATATTTGAAAATATGAAATCTACACTATGAAGGTTAATTTCTCCTTATATTTATGGATTCATTAATTGTTGGGTTATGATTATGCATGCAATAGGTAAAATATGGAAAATAGAGAATGTTAGGCCCCTATACTACTAGTGTAACCCCTTATTGTTATTAGTACAACCCCCATATTATATTTATGTACCCATGTAATGCCCATATTGTAACTATTGTGCCCCATAGAAGCCCACTATTGTAATTATTGTGCCCTTACATTATTCTTGTTATGTCGGCTCTGATTATATTATGACCCTTTAGACTCCTATTTATAGAAGGGAGGTCTTGTCATTTGTATCATACAAGAATTGTTCATTTGTGTAATGTAAAGGAGGTTTCCCCCTCGAAGAGGCTGAATTCTAAGGCATTCAACTATCTTTTCTATCTTTTTGTGCGCTGGTTTCATAACAGAGAACAACAAAATAAAACTCACAAACCACAATGAACACAAGATATGATCTATGAAATCATTATGGGAGAAAACCCAACTAGAAGGTGAGGCTGCTCTGTTCTCTCTTTCTTTGAATGGAAACGGATGAAAGTATAGAGGAATGATACTTGTGGCTCATGTGATGATAAAATACACAAACCATCTCTATTTCCTCTCTCTTTATCCACTCTCAACTACTTTTCTCAACTATGGAACAAAATGCACTTGAACAAAATTGAACCCCGTTTCCTCTTAGTGGCCTCATTATAACATAAGTTGATATCCAACTAGGGAATAAATTTAGCCTATTCAACCCTCAATTTGAGTTGAAAATCAAATTTTATAGAGTCTTATTCATAGTTCCCACATGTCTATCCCCTCTTCCATGAGTAACGAGGGCTGATGTGGTATCTTCTCGAATTATGGTGGTCAATTTCGATAGGTCAAATTCTAGGAGGCACCACTTTCTCATACAAGATTCTTTTGTTGTTGAAAAGGCATCGATGCATATATTATGGATTACATTTTCATCGTAAGGTTACAACCATGAAAAATTGTCATTTAAGGCCTCAAAATGGCTCCTAATGTTTTCAAACGACATTTTCCAAACTGGGACCGCTGGTAAAAATGATCCTGCAAGAGGATTCCTCCAAATTTTCAACTCTAAAAGAATCAAGATGGATGAAAAATATGTATTGATCCAATCTAGATCATAACTATATCTAATATCATAACAATCGACAACCCCAACCAACAAGGCAACTTGAGGCAATTTTATTAATGCAAAATAATTTTTTTTTTCATAAGAGAGTTTTCACAGTTGATCATTAGCCATGACCATCCATGCTCTTTAAATGAATATCATGGACCAATCAGGTGCTAAACCATAGATCAATAACTATCAATATCAAGGAGAATATAAGCAATTGGATCACTCTATGTCTAGAACATATCATGATCATTAGATTACAATGCAACTAATGCATACTAAAGAAACACACTTTTACCTAATAGACACATGGTACCAAGATGAACTTAACTAGCTCCTACGAGTCTAAATATCTTAACATCCATGCTTAGGAACAATTTGGGATAGGATTGAAGTATTTTCAAAAGTGACATAATCGGACAAGGAGGAAGGCATTAAATCCTATACCACCTTAATGACAACTTCCTAAACTCCTAACATAGATTGAAGTTTAGAAATATTCTCTTCAGTAAGGGGCTTTATGAAAATATCTTCAAATTGATCATCAATAGGGAAAAAGAGCTCTTCAATAACACGATCATGAATGAGCTTTCTGATGAAGGGCATTTGTAGTTCAATGTGTTTACTATGTTTATGCTATACTGGATTTTTGACAAGCTTGATGGCACTTTGATTGTCACACCATAAGGTGATTGTGTGTTATTGTTGAAATCCAAACCACGGAAGTATTTGTAAAAGCCACAATAATTTTTTACTTGCAGTAACCACTGCTCGACACTATGCTCTATTAAAGAAAGAGCAATAGCTTGTTGCTTCCTACAAGCCCAAGTGATACGTTCGGAACCAAGACTAAAAATATAACTTGTAGTAGACTTTCAATCATCATGGTCACTAGCCTAATATGAATCAATGAAACTAACCAAAAAAGGAGTCCTAACATATCCCAAATTGTATTGTACCTTAGATATACAAAAATACACTTTTTGTTGCTTTCTAATGACTTTCATGGGTTTTTTTTTGCATATATAGGAAAACACAAACTACAACAAAGGAAATATTAGGATGGGTATGAGTAAAATAGAAGAGGTTGTAACTAATTGATGGTAAAAAGTGGCATTACCTTTAGGTGTACTGTGAATGGTAGCAAGTTTTACTTCAAACTGAAAGGGAGAAGGGGATGGTTTAAATTTTCCATGTGAAAGTAGTGAAGAAGGTCACACGCATACTTAGATTAGGAAATAGAAATTCCTTGGTTTGCATTACTTCAAGGCCAAGAAAATAATGTAAATTACTGAAGTCTATCATTTCAAACTTCTTCTTAAGGCTTTATTTCTCATGGGATAAAATTTTAGGGTCACTAACAGTGATGATAAGGTCATCAACATAAAGTGCGAGGATTATGAGATGGCTTCCTACTTTCTTGGTGTAGACATTGCAGTCAGAATGACATCTAGAGAAGTTGATGTCAAGAAGATTAAACCTATCCATTTTTTTCACACCAAGTTGAAGAATCTTGTTTAAGACCATAGAGAGATTCATTAAGGCAACAAACAAGGTTGAAGTCACTTTGAACATTGCTAGGAGATTGTTTCATGAAGGTTTCTTCTTGTAGATCCCCGTACAAGAAAGTGGATTTAACATCCATCTAATAGATCTCCCATCCATGTGAGGCAACAAAGGCTAGAATAAGGTAAATGGAATTCATTTTGGTGACAGATAAAAAAGTTTCTTTGTAGTAAATTCCTTCAAATTTAGATAATCCTTAAATAACTAGCCAAGAATTTTGTCTTTCTACACTTCCATGTGATGCACAAGTTATTCCATACACCCATTTAAACCTAACAAGTTTTCTTGCTTTGGGAAGAGGGACAAGTTCCCAAATATTTTTTTCCATAAAGGAATGGTATTATTCATTTATTGTTGTTTCCTAATCCTATTAGATTAAACTTGACTTAGTAAAAGAGTCAAAGTTTTTAAGTGAACAATGGTAGTTTTGAGATTTTTTTCCCCTATTTTATGCCCGTGGATTGCATGTAATGAAGCCTTTAAAAGGCATGGGGATTCTTCGTTGTAATGTTCCAAGGAGGTGAGAAATGAAGGCTCACTTGGCTGGCCTAGGATGTTGGTAAGCTTGGATACTTTTAATTCAATGCATGGTTTCTTTTAATCCATAAAATAATAATGCATCTATTGGTGTTTGTTTTTCCCAAATTGGGGTTTTCCAAGTTAAATCATGGTGTGCATAGTTTATGTGTGTTCTCACTATGTATGTGATTGTTATAATTATTTGTCTCATATTGTTTTATCTCTAACATGGTATCAAAGCCAAATCAGGTTTATTCTCTCTCATGAGAGTGGCCTAAGAATTCATTGAATGATGGAAAAAATCCATGATGAGAGTGGCTTGAGGGATTTGTGTTGATATCTAAGCCACAAGGATGTAATTTTTCTAGATTAAGGTAACTTTAATTATGGGTGATCATATCTAGACATGAAGGCTAGGATGGATAAGGAGGCCCAAGCATAGGTCCAATGGTTCGAACAATGATCCAAGTGGTCTCACTTAGCCAAGATGATCTCATGTACATGAGACTATGTGGGAGTAATAAGAACTTGTTGACAATACTAGACCCACCAACATTCAGGGGATCTCCTCAGTATGAAGTCCCAAGTAGACCTCACACTGTTTGGTGTAGGAGTCCCATCTGGTACGATGGCCTCGTTGCCATTATCTTAAAGATCTACCTCAACTCTTACTTGTCAGCACAGGAGAGTGGTTTAGTTTGTCTTTGAGAAGTGAGGTTTGCATGTGTGGTAAGTGTAAGTGTTTCTTGTGCCAATGGTTCTTTCACTGTCGAGGGAGAGGGTGAGAGTGAGTTCCAGGTCAATTGGGAGCAGTCCCAACACTGCTAGGAACACACACACAATAGGACATGCACAACTTCAGAGGAGCAGTCCACACGGATGCGACAATCACAACATCCAAGGTAAGATAACATGTACAACACTCAATGGATCGGTCAGAATGAGTGCAATGGTTGTTACAACAAGCTTCATGTGAAAGGTCTGTATGATGTCCGAGAGAGCAGTCTACATGAGCGAGACAGTGTTAACAGCATATACAACACATTTCCATTAATATATTATGCATTACAAAAAATGAAATAGTTCATATGTAGAACACAGGTTAAAGAAACATGCATTACAAGTGTTAAATATTAGTCTTACAGCAGATACAATACATGTGTGAAAACGTGCTGGCCTGTTAGTAGGCTTCTCAATTATGCGAAATTTCCAACACACATCGTTACACCATACATCACTAACCCTGATTGCGAGGAGTTGGAGCCACTACTTACTCCTCAAAGAAAATATTACAGACTCTCTTGGCTATGTGGGAGGAGATGAGGTCAAAAGTCCTCTTCATGTATTAATGAGGGGGTATTTATAGCCAAGGGTGAAACTGACCCTTGTGGTTATTCAACTACCCTCATGACCATTGCACTTCCATGAATTTTCGACTTACATGACTCTTTGTTCAACAAGTGGGTCTCTTGGACTTCCACGTTACATCACATTGATTGACAACATAGACCATAGTGGAGATGTGGGTTACACGACTCATGACATGACTTGACATGACTTGACATGACAGTGCTGGTACATTCATGTTGTTATTGGAGTGCATGTCGAGTTACAGTGCTGCTGGGTGATGGATGTCTTCATGGTGTATCATAGCTTCACCTCCGCATCGTCAAGTATGTGGAGTCTTCAATGGTCCTTGGTTTGCTTGATGAAGCTTTTGCATGTTGTTCCTTACTTGCATGTTGGAAGGTTTGACATGCTCATCTGTTCGCGAAGGTGCATGTTCATCACGTTTTTCTGTTTCACATGAATCATTCGTTCATCCTTTGGTGAACTTGTCCTTCTGCATGTGCTCCCTTCATTCATCCCATTCATTGTCTTGCCATGTTTGTTGGTGTACCTATACTTGCAGTCACTCATGATGAGACGATATCAAATCCAAAACCTCCTAGTCTACCATGACACATGATCATTTCAGATACATGTGACTGGTAGAGGTGACAAGGTTTCTAAGTGGGATGGTGGCTCCGGGCACTGCTGATGAAAATTGTGCAAGAGTCACTGAGTGATAGAGACGGGCAATCTGAGTCGACAGTCACTGTCTGCAAGGTCTGGCTCGGCTGGGAGGCAAAATTGCGCAAATTTTGGGAGGGATAGTACGGGTTCTAGGAAGGCAAGGCAGGGATGTTCTACGCATTTTTTGGAACGAACGGGCAGCGGGGGCTAGATAGCTAGATTTGCACAATTTTCCAGAGGAACGAGCTGGGCTCCATGAAGGGTTAGTTGGTAGAAACTGCACAATTTTTGGGAGAAACTGCGCAGTTTTTGGGAGACTGGCAACCAAAACTATGCAATTCCCAGAGGGAATTGGCAGTTGGCTACTAGGGTCATTGGAAACAAAAAATGTGCAATTCCCAGAGGGAACTAGTAGTTGGCTGCTCAGTCATTGGCAACAGAAAACGTGCAATTCCTTGAGGGAACTGGCAGTCTACTACTAAGGGTTTCTTGCAAGGGAAACTGCACTGAGGTCGGGAAGTCGACCTGCTAATCATCTTTGCACAATTTTTGAGATGATCAAACTAATGGGTAGCGAAAGGTCTGCTCATGAACACTGTGTAATTTCTGAGATGAATAGTCGGTCAATTGTCGAGATGACTGAGTTGGAAAAAAGCGCAATTTTCTAAGGGACACGGGGACGGGCACTTGGTGTCTGTCCGACCCGTCTGTGCAATTTCCTCAGTCAGCTGAGCGAGTAAGGATAGTGGCCTCTACACAACTTTTGAGGGGAGTTAGTCTCGGGGTGACTATCGGGTCTGACTGTCTGGGTGGCCATCATGAGGGCTTAATGAATGGCTTGTGGTCAGCGCAACTTAAAAAGAATAGCTTTGTGCTTCTGCGCTGTTATGGTTGATAGTTGACTCAGTCAAAAGCGAGGTGATGGTTTGTGTTATGAAACCAGCTCAAGAAAAGATAGAAAAAATAGACCAACGCCTTAGAATTTAGCCTCTTTGAGGGGGAAATCTCATTTGCATTACATAAATGAACAATTCTTGGATGATTCAAATGAAAAGACCTCCTTTTTATATATAGGAGTCTAAGGGGTCAAAACACAATCAGAGTTGACATAACAATAATAATGTAAGGGCACAATAATAACAATAGTGGGCTTCTATGGGGCACAATAGTAACAATATGGGCACTACATGGGTACATCAATATAATAAGTGGGTTGTTCTAATAACAATAAGGGGTTACACTAGTAGTATAGGGGCCTAACATACCCCTCTCCTTCAAAAAGCGTTGTCCTCAACGCTTGAGTAGTTCTTGATGCTTCTGTATAAAATTCTTGT
>APFE030634260.1:29820-67103 GCA_000404065.3 Pinus taeda | reverse complement strand
ACCTTGCTTTAGTAGTCACCTGGTTCACATTCATCAGTTTCATCATAGCAGCATTCGACTTGGGTTCTTTGGAGACCTGCCCTCCCACCTCAGGCTATGTAGGCACCTGCTACTTCATCAATAGCCAACATCATAGTTATGGGTCAACTGCACAAAATCCTTGTCATCGAAGTCCATTCGCTAGGTCACACACTATTAGCATCATAGTTGGTCACAAGCATTACAGGTTATCTCTATCCTCGAATCTTCGTTTTTCATGGTTATGGGTCATCCACAAACCCACACTTAATCGAAGTCCATTTGCTAGGTCGCACACTGTTAGTATCACAGTTGGCCACAAGCATTACAGGGTATCTCTATCCTCGGATCTTCGTTCATCATGGTTATGGGTCATCCACAAACCCACACTTCATCGAAGTCCATTTTCTAGGCCGCACCCTGTCCATATCATAGTTGGTCACAAGCATTATAGGGTGTCTCTATATTCAGATCTTCCTTCATCATGGTTATGGGTTAACCACATAAAACCCTTCTCTCCAGTGGGTCTTCATATTCAACAAAGACTTCGCAAGAGGGAACTTCATGCAATGGGAACCATTGCTTCTTGAGGAGGGAGGAATGATCCGAATGGAAAATGGCATCAACTCATGATATTCATCCACCCATGGAATTTACCCATGGTATTGTAAGTGGCATCCACCCAGGGTATTGTAAGTGACATCCACCCATGGTATTCATTCAACCATGGAATTGACTCGTGGTATTGTGACATCCACCCATGGTATTCATTCACCCATGGAATTGACCCATGGAATTGTAACTGAAAAATACTATAAGTAACAAGTCACATTTTTTAAAAGGACAATTTTTCCACCACAATGTAGTCCTTACAGTTATTATCTGTTTTAATAAAAAGTTTCTTTATGGTTTGGTTTATTGGGCATTCTCCTCTTTTTCTTCTGGCATTTCAATTTTTCAGATCTTGGGGGTCTCCCCCCAAGATTTGGATCAGTGTTACCTGGTCTTTGCTACAATGGCTTGTCTCCTCCTTTACCTGGAATCCCATGTTGAATTGCTTGCATGTAGTGTGTACTCAAGTTATCATCTACCCATGTAGATCCATCTTGGTACTGTTTAGTCAAGCGGTCAAAGATTTGTCGCTGTTGCAGTATGAAGCTTGTACTGAGATTGGCTATCTTCAGACCATGATAGGTTTCCATGTTGCTCTGTTCGTTCATAGTGGTGGTCCTATGGGTCCTGCTATTTCTCGACCTTTGACAGAAATTATGCAAACTATAGAGCTTGTTGTGGGAAACCCCTCCCTCAGGAGTGAAGTTACCTTCCTTGCCCTCAGCTGCAGTTTTTAGGGGATTCTCATGCTTAGCTTCATCAATTGTTATATCCTTGAAAGCATCAACATTTTCCACAGGGTACAATATCACTTTGAGTGCGGCCGCATTGAGGCTAATGGTCCTTTGTAAGCTCCGCATAAGTGCTTCATACTTAGCAGCATTGTTTGTGCACTCGAACTTGAAGCAACTTGAGATCATGCATCGTCTGTTGTTTTGGACAACTGAGATACACTTGGTCCTTGAGCCATCATGTGTCTCTGATTCATCAAAATCCATGGCCCATAGCTTATCCGTACACAGACCGTTTGGCATGCTACTACTACTACTACTACTACTACTACTACTATCAGTACAATGAGCTATACAAGTTTCATTACCATTAGTTCTGCAAGGAAGGAGTCCCAACTATGTGTCTGATGAGGTTGGAGCTGGTCGTGCAAGATAACACTCCAGTGTTGTTTCCAGGAGGCAGTTGCTAAACATGATTTCCGCGAAGGCCAACAGTTCATTCTCGCCATTGAGGGGAGTGACATTATGATTCATGTACCTCTCGAACTCTACACAAATTTTGTTGCATTTTCCCTTGTACGAAAGCCACATATGAGACCAGTCTATAGCACAATATCTGTCTAGCTTGTTGGACCAATCTTTGCTGAGTAGTAGACTGTATGCTTCCGGGATGTCTAAAACCACTATGTTGATGCATTGGTGGACTCGACCGTCATGAGATAGTCGAATGATCACGTCTTGTAGTTCACCAATGGCTGGTACCAATGTTCGATCAAGTTGGATGATTCACGCGGATGTTTCACTCACTCCATCGTGCATTGATCTTTTTCACAATGGAGAGTAGCATGACATTGGCTGTCGTGCCAGAATCAACTAGATAGTTGTGAACATTGCAGTTGAAAATTTGAAAAGATAGTAGGAATGGTGGGAAACTTGAGTGTGTTTCTTCCATCCAAAGTGTATTGAGAACAGTGGAAAGTGATCCGGGAGGTGTGCTTTCTCCCTTGCTAGTGGAGGTTGTGATGTCTGTTGTTGTTTGTCCAAGTGTGCACAATAGGATATCTCGCTGACTCTGGATCTTAGCCAACTCAAACAAACCGATTCTTGCTCGAGTTTTCTTCATGACATCAACAATGTTGTAGTCCAGTGGTGGTAGACTTATCGAGGTGTTCGGGGTAGAATAGATTTTCGGGTTGTCTGGCAGAGCGTTTTGCAGTTTGTTTCTCATGGAAGTACTCTTGCCCACTGCTGTCTTCCTAGAATTGTTTTGGGTGGCCGGTGGATTAGCCTTCCTTATCAGCAGTCTGATCTTCTCTTGCCTTTCCCCAAGTTTAGGGGGAGCCCCTTTATTCCTAATATTGTAACAATCATTTTGTCTTGGGGGATGCTTCTCGGTGTTTGTCTTCGACACTGCTTGCGAGCACTGATATGGATTCACCACATGCCTAGAACTTGATTCTTCAATAGGTGCAATACCTTCGTCTTAATCTCTGTCATCTTGCTGCTTCTGCATACTATTCTCTACATCTAGTGTATGACTATATACCGAGTTTGTGGCTCGCTTCTAGTCCGAACATAAGTTTTTGAGGTGATGTTCTTCGTGGAACGAACATAACTCGGGATTTGCGCACTGATTGACATTGAACACAAAGGTCTGCGCATTTTCTTGAGCGGACCAGTTGCTTCCCTGTCTTTGTCTAGGTGGATATCTCCTTGCAAATGTGTCTGTTTTCCACTGTTTAAGCTCGGACACTTCAGTTGTTAAGTTCTTGATGAGGCAAGTGAGGGTTTCAATATCATTTTCTTCCTTGTCTCTACCCTTGCTCACCATCTCTTGGGACTTCCTTCTTGCATCTTTGGATTCCTTTGTTGGTTCATCATCCTTGATGAGTCCAATCACACGTAGGTATTTTTCAACAACAATAGCCTCTTCGCAGTTTTCCAAGAGTGTTGGTTGCGTAGCTCACTTGATGAACTGCGCAATGGTGGTCTGCAGTGCGGACGTGTAGTAATAAATAGTGATGGAGTCATGAGGATTGGTATCCGCTGCAAATTTTTTCAATATGTGTGTAAACCTTTGGTTGAAATCTTTTACCTTTTCTTTCCCCTCCATCTTCATGCTACCCAATTCTTTCAGTAACATAGTTGGGGTCTTGTGATCAAGAAATTTTTCAAGGAACATGCATTTGAATGCACCCCAGTTCTTTATGGAGTTTGGTGGAAGGTTGTGATACCATGTAGTTGCACGATCGTCCAAGGTACTTGGGAACAATATACGAGCTACGTCATCATGTCATACCTCAAGGGTTTGTAGCTACAGGTAGAAGTTTCCAAGTGATCTTAAGTCCTCATCGTGCTGTCAGGGTTGAACTTGATGTTCCTTCTCTCTGTTCACCTTGGCATCTTGTGTAGAATAGTTGGGAGAGCCAATGGTCCCTGAGTCATCCATTCAAGATTTGGGTTAGCCATCTCTTCGTCTTCTTCATCCTCTTCCTCTCCTTCAGAGTCTGATGTTTTCGGATCTGAGTCTGTTGGTTTGTATTCGCCTCCACCTCCTTTTTTGCCTTCCCCTCCGTCTCCTATATCAGAGTTTGATCTTAAGATCATAAGAGTACCTTGTTCATATTCAAGGAAGATTGGAGGTTCTTCTCCATCTTCAATAGCTTCTTCTAGACCTTCAAGTGTGGTAAGGACTGCTTCTTCCATTGATGATACAACAACTCCTATGGGAGTGGCTTTTGGCTTCCTAGATGTGTGTGGAAGATGTTGTATGCCTGGGATCAGTATGTCTACTTTCGTGAACTGGCCGGTGATGGGATGGATGGAGCAAAGGTGTTGATATGAGATCCTGTGTTAAATTATGGGAGTTGAGGAGTAACCAACTGCAGAGTCACGTGAGAGGGAGTGCGAGTTACTGCCTTGACCAGATGATTGATGAGTGAGTCCGAGGGGAAATTCATCCATGTACAACTGGTTGCCCTCCTTCTAGTGCTAGAAATGTCGATGGTGATAGACCCACCATCATTTAGGGGATCTCCCTGGTATGAAGTCCCAACTAAACCTCACACCATTTGGTGTAGGAGTCCCATCTGGTACAATGGCCCAGTTGTTGTTATCTTAAGGATTTGTCTCAACTCTTGCTTGTCAGCATGGGAGAGTGGTTTTCATTGTATTCGAGAAGTGAGGTTCGTGTGCCTGGTCAGTGTAAGTGTCACTTGTGTCAATGGTTCTTTCGCTGTCGAGGGAGAGGCTGAGAGTGAGTTCCAGGTCATTTGGGAGCAGTCCCAACACTGCTAGGAACACACACACAACAGGACATGCACAACTTCCGGAGGAGCAGTCTACACAGATGTGGAAGTCACAACATCCAAGCTAAGATAACACGTACAACACTCAACTGATCAATTAATGAGTGCAACAATTGTTACAACAAGCTTCAGGTGAAATGCTTATTTGATGTCTGGGAATGCAGTCTACACGGGCGAGATAAAATTAACAACATATACAACACATTTCCATTAATAGATTAGGCATTACAACAAGTGAAACCGTTCATATGTAGAAAATAGGTTAAAGAAACATGCATTACAAGTGTTAAAGATTAGTCTTACAATAGATATAATACATGTGTGAAAATGTGCTGGCCTGTTAGAAGGCTTCTGAATTAAGTGAAAGTTCCAAGAAACAGCTTTCATCCCTCCCTTACAGCTTTCATTCCCTTGGTGGCCTAACTCACTAACCCAACACCTTCTCTGGATGTCTTTCCTGGGGAACTATATAGATAGAACTTGGGGCTGGCCCACACTCAGATGGTTGTCCGGTTGGTGCAAAGGAGGTTATACCCACAAGCAGTGAAAGAGGAACACCTGTGCCACCCAAGGAAGCAAGTATCCTTTTCCGCTATTCCCGAATCATCTCTCGGTGCAGGAGCATGCCTACTCGGAACCACCCTTATCTATTTTAGTTAATTGAATATCCATACATCACTAACCATGAGTGTGGGGTGTTGGAGCCACTACTTACTCCTCAAAGAAAATATTACAGACTCCCTTGGTTATGTGGGAGGAGCTGAGGTTAAAAGTCCTTTGCATGTACAAATGAGGGGGTATTTATAGCCAAGGGTGAAACTGACCCTTGTGGCTGTTTGACTACCCTCATGATCGTTTGACTTCCATGAATTTTCGACTTACATGACTCTTTGTTCAAGAAGTGGGTCTCTTGGACTTCCACGTTACATCACATTGATTGGCAACAAAGCCCATAGTGGAGATGTGGGTGACACGACTCATGACATGGCTCGACATGACTTGACATGACAATGTTGGTACATTCGTGCTGTTGTTGGATTGCATGTTGAGTTACAATGCTACTAGGTGCTGGATGTATTCATGGTGTATCATAGCTTCACCTTCGCATGGCGAAGTGAACGAAGTCTTCTATGGTCCTTGGTTCACTTGATGAAGCTTTTTCATGTTGTTCCTTACTTACACGTTGGGAGACTTGACAGGCTCATCTTTTCGCGAAGGTGCATGTTCGTCACGTTCGTCCATTTTGAATGCATCATTCTTTCATCCATTGGTGAACCTATCCTTCTACATGTGCTCCTTTCATTCATCCCATTTGTTGTCTTGCCATGTTTTTTGGTGTACCTATACATGCAGTCACACATAATGAGACGACATTAAATCCAAAACCTCCTAGTCGACCATGACACATGATCATTTCGGGTGTAGGTGACTAGGAGAGGTGGCAAGGTTGTGGATGGTGGCTCTGGGAACTGCTGATGAAAACTCTGCAAGAGTCACTAAGTGATGGAGAAGGGAAATTTGAGTTAACAGTGACTATTTGTGAGGTCTGGCTCAGTTAGGAGGAAAAATTGCATAAATTTTGGGAGGGACAGTTCGGGTTGTAGGATGGAAAGGCAGGGATGATATACACATTTTTTGGAATGAACTGGCAGCGGGGGCTGGACAACCAGATTTGTGTAATTTTCCAGAGGAACGGGCTAGGTTGCATGAAGGGTTACTAGGCAGAAACTACGCAATTTTTAGGAGGAACTGCCCAGGAGACTGACAACCAAAACTATGCAATTCCCAAAGGGAACTGGCAGTTGGTCGCTAGGTTCACTAGCAACCAAAACTACACAGTTCCCATAGGGAACTACTAGTTGGCTGCTCAGTCACTGACAACAGAAACTATGTAATTCCTGGAGGGAACTGGCAATCTACTGCTAGGGGTTGCTGGCAAGGGAAATTACACAGAGGCTAGGAGGCCGACATGCTGATCATCTCTGCATAATTTTTGAGCTGAGTTGACTGATGGGTAGCGGAAGGTTTGCTCATGAGCACTATGTAATTTCTGAGATGAACAGTCGGTCGACTGTTGGGATGACTAATTGGGAAAACTGCACAATTTTTTGAGGGAGACAGGGACAACCACTTGGCATTTGTCTGGTCTTTCTGCGCAATTTCCTCAGTTAGTTGAGTGAGTAAGGTTAGTGGCCTCTGCACAATTTTTTAGGGGAGTCAGTCCCGAGGTGATTGTCGGGTCCAACTATCCAGGTGGCCAGCGTGAGGGTGGATTGAATTTCTTGTAGTCAACACAACTTGAAAAGACTAGCTTGGTGCTTCTGCACTGTTCTGGTTGATAGTCGATCGAGTTGAAAGCAGGGTGATGGTCTGGATGTCAGAGGGGAGTTTAGTCGTCAGAACTTCAACAAAAATGACTAAGTGTGTGAGCGATAGAAATATGCATAGGTGATCATACAAACACACACTCACATGACTCAATGACGAAATGACCCAAACCATCCAGACACACATGTTCAACTTGATAGACCGACGGTGAAAGTGACAAGTGTGACACTCGTGATTAACCGTTCATTGATCGACATGATGCTTACGCAACAATGAATGTGACTCCATGTGTGAGTGCAACAAATGCTTTCGTAGTGAACACAACAAGCACATACGAAGCAAAGACTTTGAGCATAACCAGAACATGGTCGCAAGCATGGATTAGACACTAGCATGTAGAAAATTGAATGAAATGAACAAGCAAGGTAGATGCAAGGACACACATGAGCTCATGGAGTGAACCCACGCGTGTGCAGTCATCAAGTGAAACTCTCAAGGGAGGCTCTGAAATCAGGTGTAGGCCAAAATTTTGGAGGGTGGTTGTACTCGTTACAATAGAACTGAATGCAATGGTATTAGGTGTGGTAAAGGGCATTATGTTTCATGGGTGAATACTACAAGGTGATGAACTCACTACAATATAAAAGGAAAATAGTGCCAAAATTTAGTGTATTTTGTTTCATAAATTGGACAAATTTTCTGACTAAAAAATGGGCGCAATCAGGTATGTTAATCATAGCGACAAATTTAGCGCCGAAAATTGCACCAAAAATAATGTTGCAAATAGTGCCTAGAATAATAGCACCAAAAATAGTGTTAGAAATAGCGTTGAAAATTGGGCTAGAAGTTGCATTGGAAATCACGCCATAAATAGCGTCAGGTATAACACTGGAAATAACACTGAAAAGAGCGGCTAGAATAGAGTTAGAATTAGTGCCAGGATTTTCTTCCAATTTGGCTTCTGGTTTGGCTTCCTATTTTACATTCAATATTGCTTCCATCTTTGCTTCTAGTGTGGATTCCAATTTTGCTTCCAATTTGGCTTCCATTGTTGCTTTTTTTTTCTTCCAAGCGATCGGAATAACGCCAATATTTGAATTGAGTTTAGCTTCTAATTTGGCTTCTAGTTTTGCTTCCCGTTTTTCTTCTAGTGTGGCTTCCAATTTTTTTTTTTTTTTTTTTCCAAAAATTATTATTGTTTTGTATACAGTTAAATTAATATGTTTTATTTCAATTTAACTAGTTAAATATATCATGTCTCTTAAATAAGTTATATGATTATAGAGTGAGTCATATGATTGCATTTTAAACATTTTATAGGATAATAACTATAAATAATTTTTAGGGAAACAAACATCCATGCAAATTAGAAACATCATTATACTTATTAAATATCCATCAAAATAGAATCGACAACATCCAATATATATAAAATACCTGATAATTATTGTAACATGATCATTATCTATAATTAAAACAAGTGAGTCAAATATCTAGAATTTAAGTGAATTTGACAACATTGTTGAAAACTAGATCACTATGGGGGGCGGTTGGGGGGGGGGGTGGTGAATCAGTAGTGATGACACTTAATATTTTTTCTCTAATAAATTGTTATTTTAAACCATGCATAACTGATACACATAAACAAATATTAGAGCATCAAACATAACATGAAAGCATGAGAACATTCAATAGAAGGGACACAAGTTTTTCTAGTGGAAAATCATCCTCCGAGAAAAAAAACCACCCTTGCTACTTCTGCGATGCTCAAAACATTTTATATGTTAAGAAAATTCTTTACATAGAGATTCAGTTGGCTACTATCAAGTGGAGATGTCTTTCTTATGCAAATCTACAGACAACCATCCACTAGAAGCCACCATGATCGATGATTCTTGCTTGGTTACTCTTGAACTATCAAATGAATCTACAAAGTCCTATCTGTTGGAAGCCACCATGAACAATTTGCCTCACCCAGTTTCTTATGAACTATCGAACTACCATTGGATTGAGAGATTTTCTCACTTATATTGATTCTATTGGAGTCCTCCAACTCCACTCCTCTATGTGGTACTTGTTTCATACATTTTCAGACTTGAGTCAAGAACTTCTCAACATGAACACCACAACAAAAATATCTTCAAGGCATAAAATCAAAACTCCAAAATAAAATGAATCAACACAAACACTGCATAAAATGATCCAAAAAATGCATCAACAAGACCCCCTCTACAATAAATAAAATTGCTCACAAAAAAATGTTTCTCTCAACAACAAACTACAACAATCACACACTGCTACCAATCATCAAAAAGACCTGCAACAAAACTCTACTTCATTTCCTTACTCATTGCACAAAAGGCTGGCTGAAACATATTTGTTGCTACAATAGCAAAATGCTTCAAAAAATCTGTAACCCAACCCTCACACAACCCGCGAACCCTCTACTGTACTCTCACTCTCACTCAACACATAACTCATCCAACCATTATATTTTTTCAAACTCAGTAGCAAACTATCCTCATCAATCTTGAATCCAATACCAAGAACAAATACTACGGCAATACCAATACTGTGTAAATACAAGGGTAATGTTGTGTGAACCAAAATATCAAATGTGAAGACCATGGTAATACCAATACCAAGGGCACCTGTACCATGGTAATACCAAGAACATTTGCACTTGTACCAGGGTAATACCAATACTAAGGGAACCTGTACAATTGTCAAAGCAACAAGCTAAAATACCACATGTGAATGCCATGTTAATACCAATACCAAGGACATTTGTACCATGGTAATACCAATACCAAGGGAACCTGTACCATGGTAATACTAATACCAAGTGCACATGTACCATGGTAATACAAATATGAAAGGCACTTATACAACTGTCAGAGCAACAAGCCAAAATACCACGTGTGAATAGCATGGTAATGCTAATACCAAGGGTGCATGTACCATGGTAATACCAATTAGATTCCATACAAAATACCATGGGAACCATCCATGGTAACATTGTACAAACAAACAATCATATGCATAGCCAATGCATAGCTAAAAACCTCCAACATGTGTAGCAACACCATCAAGCCATGAAGAAGTCTCCAATACGTGTAGAAACATCTCCAATACATGTAGCAACATCTAAAATTATTCCAAAACTTGTAGAAACATCTCCAACACATGTAGCAACATCTCCAACACATGCAACAACAACATCAAGTCATCCAACTGTCTCCAACATTTGTAAAGGCACCTCCAATACTTTTAGCAACATCAACTTGTAACAAGCCATCATAAACATGCCCTACAACCATCTCTACTCATCCTCCAAATCCTGCATTATTTCTTGCACTAAGTCATACAACAACCAAGTTGACATCAATGCCAACCAACAATACCAACAAGCTGACCACTGCTACAACCCAACACTCATCACACTCATCATGAGGAGGACTACCAACATCGTCAGATTGACATATGACATATGAAAAGCATCACCATGACCCAATTGACATCAATACCAACAATATAATGCCAACAAACTCCCCATTTGACATTGATGTCAACCTCAACTAGATCTCCAACATCTAAGGATGATATCCATATACACTCCAACTCTAAAGCTGCAATTGTGAAGCTGATCTCCACAATCCAAAACCTCTCCCCCTTTGACATCAATGGAAAAGGGCCATAGAAACACTGAATAGCAATGTCAATAATGTGTTGAATGAGATAATTTCTCCCCTTTTCATACTAAAAACCATGTCAATGCAAATCAAAGAAGTCTCTCCTGTAAGATAAGCATATAAAGCAAGGAAACAAACTGCCAACAAGTCTCTAGCCAGTGCCATGCAATCTATGAAAACTGAACATGTTCCCCTTAAGCATGTAATGAAGATGAAAACACACTCTCTTCGCTACTGTAGCAACACATCTGCCTGCTACAATAAGCCTCCTTCCCTAGTGAAAGAGACTACTCCTCATGAACCATGACTCCCATTGACTTTGGACGAAGATATACAATGAAATTTAATACATATATAATGCTTCATGGAGCAAATACATGGTTGTGATAAATATATAGGACTGACAAATGATCCTATATAAGCACACCTATTAGCAACCATGACTATATGGACCCAAGTTTACATAATTCACAAAATGTACTAGGGCTACATCAATGGTATACAAAACAGGACATGATACCCATTAACCCATACATAGCTAATTAACACAATGGGTCTCTCCATTACCGATACACCCAAAATATGACACAATGATAATACATGGATTTTACAACTATACACAAAGGTTCTCTCTTCTATACATTCCAAAAATATGAAAAAAATTATAAGTACATGGCATCAATGGGTGATGATATATGATTCATATAACAACAACAACAATAATACAATCCATGGCGTGTGCATCAAATACAAGGCCTCCATGAGCAATGACATAAGCTCTATACATGGCAACAACAATATAAGTAATAACAATATCATATGCCAGTGCATGACTACTCAACATCTTGGTCATCACCATCCCAACAATGAATATCGTGCAACAAAATCATGATTACCACTAGCAACCACCATGCTCCACATAGGCATCAACAACAAAATCATCTCATAGAAACAACATGGCAATATGTCATAGAAGCAACAACATTTACATATCCTCAACATCATGACGCAATAAGTCATCAATGAGGCTCAATAACTAGCAACATACTACAATAACACCAACTCTAACTCCATCTGGAAAAAAAGTGAACAAGAAACAACAACAATACTAGAAACATATGAACCAACACAAGTAATCTCTCCAACAACATCAATGTGTGGCCAATATGCAAATATCCAAGAAGCACTAGCAATAGTAATAGCATCACAAGATTTGGCACTATAACACCATCAACAACATAGATTCATCATCTCTTCAACCTCAAGCCATCTACTCACTCTTTCTCCCCATGAGAGCAAAAACCAAGCAACATAGCATAAAACATCACATCATCGGAAACAACATGCATACTCCATGTAACACCAACATCATGATTTAGGCGTATAAATGCACAATCACTCATCAATAGAATGCATCAAAACATCATGAGAAATAACATACATTCTCCATATATGAGCAACAATGTAAAATCATCATGTCTCAGCCATCCAAATACATATCAACAACAACATGTATCATACATATAGAAATAGAAGACATAAGAAATAATATACATACTCTAGATGATCCGACTCCAACATGTCATGTGATGTCAATGGAAGCAACACATGCATGATAATACATGAAAAACATAAAGTCTAGTAGTATGAACACTATCAATGTACCAACTATGTCATGAAAGCATATTATTTCACAATGTGTGGTAGTAGAAACAAAATCCATCTCAACATCCTCTTGCATCAAATCAATGTCAAATAAATGCACAACAAACTTTTCCATAGGATCACAATGGAAACCATTTGCAAGACCTTTAGGAAGCGAAAATGTCCCCCCTGAATGTGTGATCCTCCATCACACATAAACCATGCATATAGGATAAACCATGCAATTGTCATAAATTCAAAGATATCCATGGAAACTCAACATGCAACTGCTCCAAAATCATCAATAACAAGAATGGTTGACCCAACTATAAACAAAATGTAAAATAATAGATCAGAAATAGAAATAGCATTCCAAACCTCATAAAATCCCCCTGAACACACACATCTCTTAATATGCATATTTTTCTTCATGCAATTTTTCCAACATGGTTGCACCTCCAAAGGTCTATATGCAACTCAAGGTGCAGCCATATGCTCCCCCTGAGACCATGCAGGCCTTAGTTTTTTATGGGAGTTCCTTAATGATCTTTTCTCCTCCAAAACTTCTTATGCGGCTGGCCTTACATTTTCTTCTCTCTTTGATTGGATCTCCTATAGCACATGGGAAACTTGAAATCTTTTGCCTTATGGCCAACATTTTCACATACAAAAAATCTTATGTGACCAAGGAACAAAGGAATACCTTGATATCTTCTGCTGATTTGATTTTTATTCCTGTCATGTGCCCAGTAGTCAATATCCCCATGGACAAAATCATTGCATGAGAAACAATACCCATAAAAAGGACTATTATACCTAACTGATGGTGATCTTATTTGCATGCATGCTTGAGGTAGATTTTCCTTTGGATGCTCCTTTTCATGAGAGGGTTTGATCTCTTCACTACTGCAAATTGCTGCTATATGTCCACGTATTCCGCACTTATAACATCTAGTAATTATATTCTTATTCCTTGGTCTTATTCACTTGTTCTTCTCTGTCTTGCATGACTAGTGTTTTTTCTGATGATTCTCCTTTTTCTTGCTACTACTATTTTCTCCAACAATTTTTTATTTTCTTGTAGGTTCTTGAGTGCTAGATTTGAACCTCTCTAATCCTTTTCTAGCAGAAATTGCTTGAACCTTCAATTTTTGATACTCATCCTCCAACTCCTTGTACGTCTTCCTCATTCCAATTTAATTTCTCATTCCTTCTTCCAATAGAGTTTTCAAATCTGAAATTTCTTCTTTGTAAGCACACTCCTTTTCATTAAAAATTTGCAACAACTTTTGTTGATTTTTATTTTCAATTGTGGGCCTTTTAATTTTTTCTTCTAGGGCCATTACCTTGGATTGCTCTTCATTATTTATGTTGATCTCTTCTTGTTGTTCCTCTTGATTGATGTTTTATCCATCATTGTTATTGCTAGGGATTTCATCTTCATCTTGTGAGTGATTGGTAATTCCATCTTCTTCTTTTGATGAGGCTTAATTTATCACTGCAATAATAGTAGAATCCTTTGCTTTGTTCTCCATTTATGAAATATGCAATTTTCCTCCATAATATAAATTTTGCAACCCATCCAACATCTCTTTTGCAGTCTCACAATGCCCCACATAAGAATTATCATATTTTTAAATCCCTTGCAAGATAATCCTTTTAGACAAATCATTAAATTCATCTTTCACTCCATACTCTACTGATAGCAAAATATTTTCATTAAGGGACAAAAAATATGAATCCAATTTCACCTTCTAAGTTGCAAATTTACCTCCATAAATAATTGGAACTCCTTGCAGATCCAATTTCAATTTTTTTTTTTGTTGAAAAATTTATGCCAATACTCCTCAAATCCACTCTCCAATGATCAAGCTACAATTGAGAGCCCTTGATCTGATACCAATTGTTGGAAACTATATCACTACTGGGGGGGGGGGAGGTTAATTAGTAGTGATGGAACTTAATAATTTTTCTCTAATTAATTATTCATTTAAACCATGCATAATTGAAACAGATAAACAAAGATCAGAGCATCAAACATAAACATTAAAGCATGACAACATTCAATAGAAGGGACACAAGTATTTTTGGTGGAAAAACCTCCTCCGGGAAAAAGACCACCCTTGCTGCTGCTGCACTACTCAAAATATTTTACTATGTTAAGCAAATAATTCGTTACATAGAGATTAAGCTAGCTACTATCAAATGAAGATCTCTTTCTCATGTGAATCTATGGATAACCATCCACTGGAAGCAACCATGACCAATGATCCTCTCTTGGTTACTCCTAAACCTCAAATGACTCTATAGACTCCTATTTTTTGGAAGCCACTATGAACAACGAGCATCATCCAGTTTCTTCCAAACTACCCAACTACCATTGGATTGAAAAAACTGTTCACTTATATTGATTTCGGCGGAGCCCTCCAACTCCACTCCTCTTTGTGGTTCTCATTTCATACAATTTTAGACTTGAAACGAGAGCTTCTCAACATGAAAACCATAACAATAATATCATCAAGGCATAAAATCAAAACTAAAAAATAAAATGAATCAACACAAACACTGCATAAAATGATATGAAAAATGCATTAGAAAAACCCTCTCTGCAATAGATAAAAATTCTCACAAAACAAATGTTTCTCTCAACAACGATCACACGCTACTACCAATCACCAAAAGGACCGAAAACAAAAATCTACTTCATTTCCTCGTTCATTGCACAAAATGTTCGCTTAAACATACTCTAGCTATCTATTTCTACACCTGCAAATTGCTTCAGAAAATCTGCAATGCAACTCTCACACAACTTGCACACCCTCTACTGCACTCTCACTCTCACTCAACACATAAATCATCCAACTATTTTTTTTTTAATTTTTGGAAGCAATATAAAACTATAATCAATATTGAATCCATTACCAAGGGAAAATACTAAGGTAATACCAATACCAAGTGTAAATACCAAGGTAATGTTGTGCAAGCCAAAACACCAAATGTGAATACCATGGTCATAGCAATATCAAGGGCACTTGTACCATCGTAATACCAATACCAAGTGCACCTGTACCATGGTAACACCAATACCAAGGGCACATGTGCAATTGTCAAATCAACAAGACAAAATACCACATGTGAATACCATGGTAATACCAATACCAAGGACACCTGTACCATGGTAATACCAATACCAAGTGCACCTATACCATGGTAATACCAATACCAAGGACACCTGTACAACTATCAAAGCAACAAGCCAAAATATCACCTGCGAATACCATGGTAATGCTAATACCAAGGGCACTTGTACCATGGTAATACCAATTAGCTATCATACCAAATACCCTGGGACCCATTCTTAGTCACACTATATAACCAAACAATTATATGCATAACCAATGCATAGACAAACACCTCCAACACCTATAGCAACATCATCAAGCCATCAAGAAGTCTTCAATACCTATAGAAACATCTCCAACATATGTAGCAACATTTCCAATGCTTCCAACACTTGTAGAAGCATCCCCAACACATGTAGCAGTATCCGTATCACCTGCAACAATGACATCAAGTCATCCAGTTGCCTCCAACATCGGTAGAGGCACCTCCAATACTTGTAGCAACATCAACCTGTAACAAGTCATCATAAACATGCCCTACACTCAACCTCCAAATCCTTTACTAGTTGTTACACAAAGTCATACCACAACCAAGTTGACATCAATGCCAACCAACAAGACCAACAAGTTGACCACTACTACAACCTAACAATCATCACACTCATCATGAGGAGGAATACCAACATCATCAGATTGACATAAGACATATGAAAAGCAACAACATGACCATGTCGACATCAATTCCAACACTACAATGCCAATAAACATCCATCATGAGTAGTAAATCAAAACCATCATACATAATAAATATGCATCCAAATAATCAACCACTTTCAATATAAAAAATTTGACGGGTCAATACGGATAAGATCATCATCAAATATAACTATAACAAGTGAAATTCACATATACTAGTAGATCAATAACATGTGAAAATGATACATGTCCAACAATCAACATAAGTCGAAATGGTACATCATGTACAAATGAGAGAAATAAAAATGATAAATTATGTTAGACAAAATGATACAAGTCAATGTGATACATCATGTACAAACGATATAAGTCAAAATGATACATGTAAAAACGATACAACTTAATAAAATGGTATTAGAGGCCATGAAAATGATATATATGATAGTAACAATGAAAATCGACATCATAAAAATATGTTAAAAATGATCCATGATGCAGTCTGTATGATCATGAATATCACTAGTTGCTACCAACAACTACCTCATGATCATCATCACCATTGTGTTCATGATCATTTTCATTTGTATCAGCATCGACCTTGTTTTCATTTGTATTTGTGTCATCATGAGCTTCAACTGCCATCTTAGCATCATACCTAACGTGATCTAGATCTATGTGATGAGGATCATTCACATCTTTTGGAAGATCCTTGTTCTACAAAAAAAAACATTTAGAATGAACAATTATTATTTATTTCATGCAATAATTAATTTCTCTATTATATATCTAATATTACAACATATGAAATGAAGCAATAATCATATTACATCATATCAAGGTGCACAAATGATAATAAAATTTCAAATAAGTTACAGCTAAGATGTCATTCCAATGATGTAAAACATTCAACAAGTCTAATAGACATTAGTAAAGATTATAAAAAAATTGTTATACAATTTAACTATCATTTGTGATTTCTATTACAAAAACTTAAGTACAAACCCTCTCCATTTTTTGCTATATATACACTACATTTCCACACTCAAGTGAAGGGATAGTCAATGTTTCCTTCCAATGTTGAGTAGCTAGATGTAGTAAAGGTGTTGACGCTAAAATGATTGTGGGGAATGAGACTAGAGTCAACTATAGGTGGAGCAAAAGGATCAACAGGAATGACACAAGTGCAATTGCAACTGGTAGCATTGAATCTCTAGTTGCAAGAAGTGGTTAAAGGGAACTTCCCTTTGTCTATGTCACTTCTTGGAGAAATGGTTGTGTTTGAAGCTCACTCGTAGAATAGCTAGGAGATAGAGGGATCGTTCCACCCTAGGATTAGGCTTAGAGGTAAAAACAAGTCAATGAATTGTGGGAGGATGAAATAACTTGAATTTAGTCTAAGAATGAGGGAAAATAAGGTGACTTAGAGGCGACCTAGGTTTGTCCTAAAGGGCTGCTATAGCTCCACACAAAAACTGTAAGCTAATTGTTCAATGCAACTTCTACATGGTAAACACTTTCCATACAGATTATTTTTGCAAATGATTTGTGCTTTCCTAATAGTTTGATAACATATTCAAATTAGACTTTTCCAGGGCTAGTAATTAGGGGTCAAATTCCAAATCAAGATAATCCTTGGAGTATATGATTGGTCACTTCAAAGATTTACAATGATGTACCTTTATTCACTAGTGAACCTATGGATTTTAGATGTTGTAGCAATTTTCAACTAAATAAATTGAGCTTCCTTACGAAATAAAATATTATTGATGAATTAGAATGGTGTTGGAATCCATTTGAAATTAGGCTTGAAACCTAATGCAAACATAGTCAATTATGCCATTTGTTGATCAAGAGCATTAATCCCAACAATTTTTTCTTTTCGTCAATTGTATACAAGTTGAAGGTTGAGCATTGGTTATGTGAATTACAACCATGCATCATGGGTAGGATCCCTTAATTCACTTAGAATAACAAAGGATCCTTGAACTAGACTTGATAAAGTTATGGTTTTGTAAATGAATTGCATTGACCACTGATTAATGAATTTCATTGAAAACAATCATTAAGATTTAGAGACATCATTGTTTTCTTTTATATTTATTTCCACAATGATCCATGTTGATGAGATAAACAGGCCATAGGCCTATTTTTATGGATCATATGTTATCACAATATTTGAATTTTTGGCCTTGAAGGAGGTGTAACACCTTGAGGAGAAAATTGAGGGGGTAGAAAGTCATTTTGTCTTGCTTGTAAAAGCGTGAAAGTGGGAAACCAAAGAGGTGTTTCTGCCACCCATCACTACAACAATACTTGGGGGATCAGGAAAACAAATTTATAAGCACAAACATAGGTAACAATGGATTGAGAAGAAGATGTTGTAACGAAAAGCCATTTCATCTTGCTTGTCAAAGCTTGAAAGTGGAAAACCAAAGAGGTTTTTTTTTCCACCCAACACTACACCATAACTTGGGGGATGAAGAAAAAAAATTCAGAAGCATAAACATAGGTAACAACGGATTGAGACGCAGATGTTGTAACAACAGATGTTGCTACAACATGTGTTGTAACAACAGATGTTGTTACAACATGTGTTAGGAAACCAACTCACAAAAAGATAAAAAAGATAGATCAACACCTTAGAATTCAGAATCTTCGAGGGGACAATCTCCTTTACATTACAAAAATGAACAATTCTTGGATGATACAAATGACTAAACCTCCCTTATATATATAGGAGTCTAAGGGGTCACAATATAATCAAGTCAACATAACAATAATAACATAAGGGCACAAAAATAACAATAGTGGGTTTCTATGGGACATACTAATAACAATATGGGGACAATAGGGGCACAATAATAACAATAAGGGATACAATGACAATAGTAATGGGGGAATGACTAGTATTATAGGGGCCTAACATGCCCCTCTCCTTCTGAAAAGTGTTGGCCACAATGCTTGAGTAGTTCTGGATTCTTTTGTATAAAATTTTCATCCTCCCATGTGGAATCTTCAGTGGATAAGTTCTTCCACTTGATGATATACTCTGAAATTGATCGATTTCGTAGTTGTCGAGTTCTTGTTTCTATGACTGCTTCCGGTTCCAATATGATTTTTCCTTCCTTATCAAGTTCTAGCAATATTGTTTGAACTGGGAGCTTGTCACCTATAACCTTCTTTAAACATGAAACATGGAAAACTGGGTGCACTGGGGAAGTTGAGAGGTGCTGCTATTCTCCCATAATTCTTAACAAACTTGTGATAATACCTTTTCAACTTGAGAAATCCTTGCAAATTCTTTATGAATGTGGGGATTTTCCATTCCTTAATGGCTTTAATTTTGCTAGGGTCTACCTTAACACCTTCATGATATACAATATGACCTAGATATTCCACCTCTTGTACTCCAAAGAAACATTTGGAGCTTTATGCATATAATTGTTTCTCCTCCAATAGTTTGAGCACCCTGCCAACATGTTCAACATGATCCTTCCAAGAATCGCTGTAGATTAGTATATCATCAAAAAACACTAACACAAATTTTCCAAGAGCTGACTTGAAAATGGAATTCATCAAACCTTGAAATGTAGAAGGTGCATTGGTAAGGCCAAAAGGCATGACCACAAATTCATAATGACCCTCATGAGTTCTAAATGTTGTTTTCAGAGTGTCTTTAGTCTTCATTTTGATTTGATGATATCCTGAACGAAGATCCAACTTGGTGAAGTAAATTGATCCAATAATTCATCAATGATAGGAATGGGGCAACAACACTTCTATCTTTATAGTTGTGAGTGGTAGGCTTCTTTTTTGGCATAATTTTACTTTCCATTTTTCTTGCTAACCTGAATGCCTTGTCTAGTGAATCAGGTTCCCAAAGGTGAACCTCATGTTGGATCTTATCCTTTAAAGTCCCTATGAACAGATCAATCCTATGATCCTCTGGAATATCTTTTACCCTTATGTTCAATTTTTGGAAGTCATCAATGTGCCCGATCATTGAATCCTTTTGTTTGAGATTTATCAATTGGCTAGAAAAGGTGTTGCTTTTTGTATCCTCATAATGTGTTATCATTTCTTCTGTAAAAATTTCCCAAGTGATAATTTGTTTACGAGAGCAAAGCCATCGATACCATACAAATTGATTTGGTTCCAAATATAAAGTTGCAATACGTACCTTTTGTGTGTTTTGCACACTATGGAGATCGAAAAATTGCTCCATATGTAGTATCCATGTTCTGGGATCCTCCCCATCAAACTTCCTCATATTGACTTTTGGAATATGGTGGGTCTTCAATCCAGCATTAGAGTCTATGAAATCATGATTAACATTTCTTTTTTTCTCATCATGAGTTTCCTTTACTACTCTTTCACCATTAGTGACCATTTCTTGTAGAAACTTATTCAAATTTATCTTCAATTCTTCCATCTTATCGTTCATGCCATTCATCTTAGCTTCCATGCCATCCATCTTAGCTTCCATCTTAACTTGCATGCTATTCATATTAGCTTCCACGCCATTCATCTTGGCTTCATTTACCTTTAGTGAGAGTGAAATTTGTTGTACTTGGTCTTGTAATTTTGATATATCATGTTGCATTTCTTCCTCTTCTTCACGAGTCATGCTAGAACTTTCAGGTTGCTTACTAGGTGTTTCTATTTTCTTTGTTCATGGAATTAATTAATGCTAATAATTCTTCACTATTCCCTTTGAATTCCTTCAAACTAATTTTTCAAACCAATCTTATGCAAAATTAAAAAAAAAACTACACACCTTTTTTTTTTTGACTTTGCAAGAGCTTGATATTGAATCTATTGTATCTCTGTAACTGCACATCTAAAATATATGAAATCTCGTCCTGAAGTATCCCTTTGAGTCCTCTTTCTAACCCCGAAAGTCTGATCAAGATTGGATTCTCTGAGGAAGAGTTATGCCAAGTCTCCCACAGTGACCTGATTATAAACTAGTTCAATAGAGCGAACTTGTACGACGTGCCACATGTCACTATTTTGAACTTAGTACCTAAAACTGATACAAAGAAAACTACAGGCCATCCTTCTTTTGAAGCTTCTTACTAAATTTCAATATGATGCTCGAAACAAAAGTTATGACTATTTTCTCCAAGTCACCTGTTTGGAATGTAATTCGGGAGTTTGCAAAAACCCTAACTTCCTCAAATCATATCTCCGTAAATATAGCGCGAAAAGCTTTGAAATTTGGACACAAAGTTCAGAACGATTTTGGCTCAAATTTTTTTTTTTTTACCTTCTGAAACGTTGCAAAAAAAAAGTTATAGCAAAATTTCCACGATGACCTGTTTGGAGCAACAAAACCCTAAAATCCAAAGCTCTGATACCAAATGTTAGGAAACCAGCTCACAAAAAGATAGAAAAGATAGATCAACGCCTTAGAATTTAGCCTATTCAAGGGGGAAACCTCCTTTACATTACACAAATGAACAATTCTTGGATAATACAAATGACTAAACCTCCCTTCTATATATAGGAGTCTAAGGGGTCACAATATAATCAAGCCAACATAACAGTCATAACATAAGGGCACAAAAATAACAATAGTGGGTTTCTATAGGGCATACTAATAACAATATGGGAATAATAGGGGCATAATACTAACAATAAGAGATACAATGACAATAGTAATGGGGGAATCACTAGTATTATAGGAGCCTAACAATGGTTTCTAAGAAATAGACCTCCATCACCTTAAGCCATTTTTAATTTTTCTCGAGATTCGTGCATCCATTGGCCAAGATGTTTTTATAAAGAGGTCCATAATGATGAGGAAAACATGCTTAGAAAGTTTCAGGTCAATCCATTCTACTGTTTAGGGGATGTGGACAAAACAATTTGCTACAAGAGGTTGTCCTGAATTACTACATGATTTCTACAGGAACGTTGAGAAGAAGCTACAAGAGGCAATATGATAGAGAAATGGGTCACAAGGTCATGTATTATTTAGGGAAGGTTGATATAGGTCCCCCAACACCACTTTCATCACTCATCCACTCCATCTAACCATAATCCATTTTCAAATTCCACTTTTCCTTACATGAAAAATAGAAAAAAAAAGAGAAAAAAAAACCTCTGGGTGAAAACCTCTTTTGAGGTGCCTAGGGCAGGCAACCAGGATGAAAATCTCCTTCTAGGAAACTTGGTTGTATTTCAAGCAAAGAATAGAAAAATCACAAAAATAATGACAGGGACCTCAACCCCGCCCACTCATAACAATTCTGGTTTTTGCAGGTTTGCAAGGTGTTAATAAACACAAAGATCAGAGGGCAGCAAACTGTACAAATCCCCATATTTTTCTTCATCCATTTCATCCAATCCATAATACCCATGTTCCTTCATCCATAATCATTTCTAGTAATAGAAAAATTCCAATTTCAGGCAAGTTTGTTCTTTCTATAAGATTTCTTGTAATTACTACAGGAGTTCCCTGTAGTACTACAGGAAGTCCTAAAAATTTACAAGAAAGACAGACCGATGGAAAAATCATGATGCAGGCCTATTTTCGGATAGGAAAAAAGGACATTGACTTCACCACATCTTAGCCAACACCCATTAGGACCATGTCACTCTATGGCCACACCTTCCACTCATTCTAATACCTATTTACCCTCCAACAGAGAAATGACACAAAAATTCACAAAAAGGGCAACTACAGGACTTTCTGTAGTATTACTACAAGAAACGCTGTAGCAACCTATTTTGAAGTAATAGCAGGCTCCAAGCCTAACCTTTAGCACCATGATTGAAAGAGAAGCATAACTACATGCATAATGAAACTCCTCCAGATCTCAACAACAACAGAGGAAACCACCACGTGCACATCAACAAGAAGACAACCCATCAACAAAAAGAAAAATATAGTAGAGAAGATGTACTTGAGTCATGAGCAGCACAACAATATCAACTCAGCAACGGCATGCATGTCTCTCTAACAACCATTAGGTAGGTACAAGTATGCAATATTCTTGACCTCTTCTCTTGATCATATTCTAGTTAGCAATTTGTTGTCAATGCATGAGAGATGAGGTTTTATACGCTAAGGATGGGTCAGGAGTGTCAACCGCCTTCAATTAGTTAATTTCAGCCTAGTCCTTCACTCACATAATGTTGAAAAGTCAAATTATGAAGGGTGATGATTTCAAGGAATAAGGACAACAGTTAAAAAAAGAAATTTTTGCAGAGGCCAAATCACCAAAACACTCTAAGACCTCCATCCACTTCATATTCACTATTTATCCATAATTTATCCATCCCATTTCATAATTTCAAGAACAAACCCTACACTCTATCTCACCCTAAAAATTTCTTGAAAAAACAAACAGAGCATCCTCTCCATTTTCACAAACCAACGTCATTTCTCATCACTCCCATACAGTTAGAAGACTCTGAAGGAAGAAGGAATGACTTCTATAAGAAGGCAGAATGTTGCTACAAGAAGGAGAAATGAATAAATTGTGCTAAAAACCAGAAAAAGGCAGTGCCTAAGAGAGACCTAATCAAAACAGAAAACTCCAAGGCCATTAGGAAATCATTTAGGCCACAAAAGAAATGAAGAACACAAGCTAATGATCTCAAGAAACATCATTTTTTCTTTGCACAAATATGTTATTGGGCTTGTCCTTGCAGAACTTATAGCCAAGATTCTTAATGTACAAGAGAGAGACCATCAGGGCCATGAATGAGGCACAATGATGTCACTGAGTTGCTCAGAGGATGAGCAACACTTTCAGCAGGGGGGGTATGATGGGCCTCTAAATTATACATAAATTAAGGCCCATGCCTCTGAATTAAACATAAATTAAGGCCCATATGACTATCCTTCAGCACATTAAACCTCTCTTTTTGCATTAGATAATGTATTTTTAACTTTAATATATTTATTATGAAGGTTTGTGAATAATTGCATATTTGTGCCTAATATTATTTATTTTTGTGGAATATTATGAGAATATTGAGCAAATTACGAAGATTTGGAGGAGGAGATAATTTAGGGACTTTCTCCCTATTACATGATGATCAATATTAAATACTAAATCAACAAGATATTATGGAATTATGGCATAGATGATGGAACTCCTATGATTGAGAAAAATCTAGGGTTGTGTTCCCCACCATTTAATGCAGATTCCTAGTATTGGGAACCAAATCCAATAATCAATGGATTTTGGGGGGAAAGCTTCGTCCTTTCATGGGGAATGATTCCTAATAATTTTGTATAATTACCAAGTTGAATTTGCCTCTAGAGATGGATTTTTATTAGTCTTATTGTGGAGAGAACTCAATTTTTTGCAGCTCCACTGTCATTTCTTGTAGGAATGTAATTGTATTGATGAAAATAATGAAGATTAATGTCATGTTTAACTTCTAAATCTTGTTCTCTTCCATAGTAATCTGAGTTTCCTTGGGCTTGGCCATCCCAGGAGCCTCAGATCCTTTTGTATCATTTGTTTTTATTATTTTCACTTCTTATTCACATGCATCTCTTGTTCTTATCTCTTTCTATTTCTGCATTTAATATTAATGATTTCTTGTTATAGGATTGAGTTAAATAGTTGATGTAAGTTATTTGTAGGATCGCAAGCATCATTTCATCCTTGGAAAATATTTGGAAGGTCATAATAATCATTGAACTACTTGGATTAGTCTTCTAATTACCAAATCTAGATTTCTGGATCTCCTTTGTAACAAAGAACAATAAATTTATGCTATTCTTTAGAGCATGCTATCGAGCTTCAATCGAGTTGGTCCCACTTGCATTAGATCACAAAAAGATTCTATTTATTTACAAAAATTACTCCATTGCATTTTCACTTGATTAGGTTAGGCATTTGATAGATTTACTAGCTCACTAGTTCTCGAATTTCTGATTTTTAGACTAGTAATTTTTTGTTATTTAATAAATCTTTCCCATGTATAGATAAATTTGTGGATAGATGTAGAAAGTAATGTGTGTTTTTGCAGGGATACCTCATCTCATTTGCCTCATCCAAGCCTCGTCCATCCATGTTGCTAAAATCCACTAAAATCTCAATCCAAATTCTTGTTTTATAAGCAAAAATTTTCATTTCCATTGAACAAATCTACTCATATTGGAGCCCTTGCTTGAGTTCCAGGTAGTGTCCACCACCTCCATGCCTTATTATTCTATTATCCACCTTTCCAAATTTCCATTCCACCTTCTAGACCACTTCCTATGCTTTCGGTCTGTTTTTTGTAATAAAACAAGGGATCTTGTAGAAACTAGTACATCCTGTAGGAAATCTTGTAGCAGCCTCTTTTGAGCCCGAATTTAGAAAAAACATCATTTAAGCTAGGATTAGGCCTCTACTTTACCTCCAAGCCATCGAAACCATTGTACCCCTCTTCCTCCACACATGTCTCCCCTTCCAAAGAACAAGGAAAGATTAACATTTGCATTTATAAAACAAAAAGATTAAAAAATGAGTTATTTTATATTCACACATGCATACAACAATTAATACTCCCTATATTAGACTCCATGCTCATTTATTTTAAATCATCACATGTGATACATAGGGTTAAGCTAGGCTTATTTTATATTTAATTCATGATTTTATGCAATTAGAATAATTTTCTTTCCTTGTACTTTATTTCTTGCAATAGGTTAAGGTTTCCATTTCGAGTAGTTCATTTTCTGCAATTAGTTTAGGATTTGATTTCAGTACATGCACTCCATTACATCATGAAAGTGAAGGAATGACACGTTATATGCTGCACATATAGTGCCGATACCTCTTAAGTTTGTACGAACCCCGGGTTGATAATTAAAGTTGGTAGCCTTGGGAGTTGCAACATTCTTGTTGCAATACCGAGGCTCATCACCATCTCTGAAATTGATGGTCAATGTTCTACTTTTAAAGTCCCACCTTGTATTTCATTCTTCACTAGTTTTATTTTTGTCTTTTGTTATGAAATTATTTGATTCCAAAGTTTTGAGTCTTGTAATTTCTAAGAGTTGGTTGAATTCTTTACAAAGATTCACTCTCTTGTATTAGATGCCAAGTCTACCCTCTGGGCTCATCTATTATAACTCCTCTCAAACTCTATCTCATGTTTCCATTGTTATTCTATACCCATGTCATTTGTTGCCCCTATTATTGGATGCACTTGTTCTCCCATGAAATTTGAATATGATGAAATTGAGCGATGAAATGGGTCATATGTCTAGTAAAAGAGGGCTTCGGGGGTCTAAATAAAATTCCAAAAACCCCCCTTAGAATCCACCTTGGTTTGTCACTGAAGCTTAAAAGGATACCAAGGTAACTAGAGATTTCCACAAGAGGTTCTCCACTAAAGTCAAATAAGTGTCGATAAAACTATAGAATTTAGTTATGCAAGAAAGGAAAATGTTATCTAAAGAGCAAATCGAAGCTATATATGAGGGTTGGATTTTAGAGACTAACCATCCTCCATAAAGTGAAGCTATGGGGAAAAAGTTGAAGTTTTCTTTAAGGTAGTGTTTGATATTGACATCATACCATCCAACCCTTAGGGTAGAAATAATGATCTTATATAGTCCTTGAGTATACTTTAAGAGTTAGAAGGTGGGGCTTCTAATGTGATCCAGGGAAAATTTTAAGGATGGAAATTTATCTTAAAGTTTAGAAACCTTGGCGAATCTTACGAGTCCCTAATATGCAAACAACAAAAAGTTTGGTGATATTTTTAAAAATATCCAAATTTCTAATGACTTTATTTAGTATCTATAAAATTTTGATGATTTTTAGGATAAAAAAATTTTATACTATAAAATTTGGGCGAATCACTTTAGAAAAAAATGGAAATTGTCGAATCTTTTTTTGGAAAAACCATGGAAAATTAGCCCACCCGCGAATATTAGTCCCTAAAACTTTCCCTGATGTGATCCTCAATAAAAAAACCCTTGTAATCAAAAGATATGTAGAATGGTTTCTCATTAACAAAGAACCCTTGTAATCGAAAGATATGTAGAGTGGGATGACATAGATACCTAGCCACTCAAGCTTATGGAGTTGATTATCATTGACATTGTTGTTGTTGTTGTTTTTTTTTTTTCTTGTCATTATTTTGGTTGTTTTGTATCTAGAGGAATCAACAACTGGGTCAGTCTTGTACTTGCATGCAATGACGTCGATTCCAACTACTACCACTATAACCTCTAGGCACATATGTATCCCCCTTTTGCACACATAGGTGAATCCAAGAGATTTGAACCATAAATCTCCTCACACATAATAACTCAATTACATGACCATCGCCAGTGGAATTACCCCAGAAACTCATTGATGATGTTACTTTATTATGGTTTCTATATTTTTATTTCCATCAATATTATATACGTTTTATTTATTTATTTTAAATATATAAAAAATAAAAGGTTGATTTATATTATAAAAAATGTTTTTTTTCTCTATTTTACTAGATGATTATGATTTCCCTAGTAATAACTTGCATCTAAACACACAACATACATCTTAAATATAAATACTACCATTTCTATATATTATAATTTAGAGACCAACTTATATATATAATTTAATTACAATTATTTATATTATACACATATTATTTAAATTTTCACTATCATATTATAAATTTATAATTTATGATATAATTAATATGTTACCTTATTTTAATCTTTAAAATTAGAATAGTTGCATATAATTATTTTTCATATTAATCTCACAATCAGTCATATACAATTTCAAGCAAGATTACGATTTTTTGTTGTTAGATTAAATTATTTTTTGAATATATAAAATGCATTCAATAGTTTGGAAATCTATAAATTAAACAACATAAAATTAAGTTTTTTAAAATCTCTACATTAGAGGAAATTTCAGCTTTAAAGTGGTCTTCTAAGGAAAAATAATAAAATAATAGTTAAAATAATAAAATGTGAGTTATCAATTTTGGAGGGAAAAGAAGAAAACTATTTTTTAATTGTATTTTTGGCTTATCTCCTTATAGGTTTACTCAAATTTCAGGTGTAGACACTCATTAGATGCATAATAAATTTCGCATCCAACGAGTACTCATCATACATACTTGTGAGAAGACCCACATTGATAAAAAAATGAAAATACATTTAAAAAACAAGTTGAATACATTTTTTTAATGTATTTTCAATTTTTTTCAATGTGGGTCTTCTCAAAAGTATGCATGATGGGTACTCGTTGGATGTGGAATTTAATTCCACATCCAACGTGTTATAGAAAATCCTATAGATTCACAAGCTCATACAATTTACTAAAGCATAGGACAATAATCTACTTCTACTTTCAACCAGTGGAAGCTAATAGATCGATTAAAAAAATAATAGTAAAAGGAAGACAAATCAATGGCACATAACACAATAAGTATTCGGGGAAAGGCACAACTCAAAACCCTTACTATCTATATTACATATATCAGAAACCTAATATGATAATACAGTGCTTGTTCTCACAAGAACAATCCTAACAATCAGTATGATCAATCTCCCAGCTCACAAGCAAGCTCAAGCCAAACCTTAGCCTTTTTTATTGTTCTCCAAGCTCTTATTTCCTTGTGCAATTCCTATGGCTAATTAGCCCCTCTTAAAGGGAAATCAATGCATCCAAAACTGCACAATCCCTTCTAGGTTCAGTTCCTGATTGCATGCACCACTATACATCTCAAAAATGTCCCTGCACTCTAGTCTTAACTGGGTCTTTCTCAGAATTGACATGCATGAGTTTTAGATGAGGGAATCTTCATTTAACTGGACTAGTACTAGTTAATGCATTAATGCACCAATTGACTGTTAACTCACTATTAGTTCTTAAATAGCTTGGAACTAATTTATCTGAACTTAACTAAGTAAACTGAGTTATCTAATTACAATTCACAATTAATTCATCTTGGACCCCTACAATATAGGGAGAACATATACATGACTTCAAAAAGACTTCCAACTCGAAATTCCTAAGCTAATTAAGTTAATCAAACTTCATTAACTATTTACAAGTTGTTATGAGAATAGAATTCGATTTTAATTCTTAGTTTAATTCTAGGAAAAATTAAACTAGAATTTCTGAATTCTATTTTTAACATTTCTTATTGCTATTTTCAACACTCCCTCTCAATAAGAAATGAATTCAACTCGATTCCGATCCTGAACCTTTGGAATGTTCTACATGCAACACTTCTCTCTAGTGTTGTTGCTACAACAACTCCAAAAACAAAAAACATCCAACCTGAATCATAATGATGTCTTCGTCATCAAAGTCTCTTTCTGCTATTGCCTCTCTTGACTGAAAACTCTGTGCTTCTGTCGACTCTGCCTTTTTTCACTGTTGTCAACCCTTCTTTGCACTTCTTTAGTATCTGACTGCTCTAGCCTCTATCACTTTGATCTCTGACTATATCAATCCCATTGATTCCTCCCGCTACTATGTAATTTGGGCACCCCTAGTAAGGTACGATCCATGAGATAAAACCTCTCAATGGACCCTACCCAATTTTAGCCCTCTTGGGACTATCACTTCACATCACCCCATATCACACCTGAAGGTATGGCTGCATGTTATCCCTATGCCCACCTAGCTTGAAATTCCCCCCTACTAGAGGTCTTTGCATGAGTGGATGCCTCCACTCAGTCTCCTCTCAGCTTCTCCAATTGTGGCTTCTCCACAATTGCCTGAGACTGCTTCTTCTCTTCTTGAGTGTATCTCTCCACTCGGTCTCCTCTTAGCTTCTCCAATTGTGGATGCTTCACAATTGTCTGAGACTGCTTTTGAGGCTTCTTCTGGGGCTGCATGTTGAGAGGTAATTTATCCTCCCTCTGAAGCACCAAGTCTCTAACCTTTGCCTTTCTCCTCAAGGCTTTGCATGCATCTTGAACAAAAGCATATAGGTTTTTGACCTGTGAACCGATCTGTTTCACCTGTCCTATGGTGATGTGTCTAAGGAAAACCTTTCCCTTACTAAAAACCACATCATAGCCACGGTCTTCCAATACCATGACTAAAACAAGACTCTTGTTTAGTTCTAGAACATACATCACATCTATGATTCCGAGAGGGGAGCCATACTCCCTCTAAAAGGTAATCGTACAGATCTCGGTAGCTCTATACCTCTCGTCTTATCCAAACTCTATGCTCTACTTGAGGTCTTTCTCCTCAAAATCACTAAAGAGATCTTTATTCCCCGTCATATGGAATCAGGCACCGTTGTCAAGATACCACATGCCTCCCATGACAGTGTTGAGAGTGAAATCAAGTTCAAATTGTGAAGATAGAGCTTCACCTGCTACTCCTTCTTGCTTGCTTTCTTCTATGGGAAGTTCTTGGCGTAGTGCTCGTGCTTATGACAGTGAAAACATTTGACTTTCGTCAAGTCCATATTATTTACGCCCCTCGCCTTGGGACTTATTTCCCTTGGCCTTCTTTGCCTTACTCGCTAAGGAAAAATCCTCTTCCACTTCCTTGGAAGAGGTCCCATCTCTGGTGTTCCTCTCGATCTCCTCCTGCATCAAATCCAACCACAATCGTTCCCAATATGGCAACTTCTCTTGACCATTGGTAGAGTCCTAATAAATATGCCAAATATTTTGGTTTCCTAGAAGAGAAAGACTCACCATATCATCCTCGACAACTGTGATTCTAACACTTTCAAGTTCATCACGACATTGAGTGAACTTGATCAAGTAATTTGGAATTGAGTGGCCCGCCTCCATCTTGATTTTTCGAAGTTTATCTTTCAGTGCCAACTTCCTTTGGTCACTATTGTGCTGGAAAAGTTCCTTCAATTCTTTCCACATATCATGTGGAGTTTCCTTCCCATGGAAACTTGAGACATTGTGGTCTCGAACTCCCTCAAGGATTATCCGCCTCGCCCTTGCCACACACTTTTTCCGTTCTGCCAAATTTTGTGCATCCAATGCTGCTAGCTTAGGGACTTCTTGATCGATGAATTCCTTCTAGCACAACCTCCATTCTTTCCCTCCAGGCTATAAAATTCAAGTTTCTTTCCAACGCATACTCGAGCCGCAAACTATAAAATGCCATCTGCCGATCTTGAAGTATGTATTGCAAATTCAAATTTCACCTGTAACCCAAAACTCAAAACTTCAAAATCTCTTCTAGTATATTGTTCTCAGCTCTGATACCATGTACAAAATCCTGTAGATTCACAAGCTCATACAATTTACTAAAGCACAAGACAAGAATATACTTCTACTTTCAACTAACGGAGGCCAATAGATCAATGAAAACATTAATAGGAAGAGGAAGACAAATCAATGACACATAACACAATAAGTATCCGGGGAAAGCGACAACTCAAAACCCCTACTATCTATATTTCATATATCAGAAATCCAAGATGATAATACAATGCTTGTTATCACAAGAGTAATCCTAGCACTCATTATGATCAATCTCCCAGCTCAATAGCAATTTCAAGCCAAACCTTAGCCTCTTCTGCTAGTCTCCAAGCCCCTATTTCCTTGTGCAATTCCTATGGTAGATTAGCCCATCTTAAAGGGAAACTAGTGCATCCAAAATTGTGCAATCCCTTCTAGGTTCAGTTCCTGATTGCATGCACGATATGTACAACTCAGAAAATTATACAACTTATAGTACACTCTCCTTGCACTCTAATCTCAACTAGGTCTTTCTCAGAATCGACATGCATGAGTTCCTGATGAGGGCATCTTTAGTTAACTGGAGTAGCACTAGTTAATGCATTAGTGCACCCACTGACTGTTAATTCACTATTAGTTCTTCAAACACTTTGGAACTAATTTAACTTAACTTAAATCAGTAAACTAAGTTATCTAATTACAACTCACAATTAATTCATCCTAGACCCCTATAATATAGGGATAACATATACATGACTTCATAAAGACTTCCAACTCGAAATTCTTAAGCTAATTAAGTTAATTAAACTTAATTAACTATTTACAAGTTGCTATGAGAATAGAACTTGATTTTAATTCTCAGTTTAATTTAAGGACAAATTAAACTAGAATTTATGGATTCTATTTTTAACATTTCTTGTTGCTATTTTCAATACGAGTGTCTATACTTGAAATTTGAGTAAACCTATAAGGAAATAAGCCAAAAATATAATTAAAAAAATAATATTTCTTTTTTTCCCTCCAAAATATTGACATGTATCTCTTTTTAAATTTAAAGGATTTTGATTGGTTTACATATTATGACATGGAAATTACATGAAAATTTCTTGGGCACTTTTAGGCTAAAATTTTCTCTAATACAAATTTTAGTTAAAATTAATAAAAAAATACCCTAAGAAAGACCATTTCATCTATTAATTAAACCACACATTTCAAAATTGTTCTAAAAATTGTTTTCCTCCATTTGATTATTTGATTTGATCTTTGAAATTGATAGTGATCTATTACTTACTATTCCAAAAAAATTCACCCATCAACTTGTGGTTACTTTCTTTTGAACTTTAAAATTATTTTCAATATATATATTATATATATATATATAATATATATAATATATTAAATATATAAATTAATATAATTAATTTTAAAATAATAAAATAATTTTTGGATGGAGAATTACGTGACTAGAGTCAATTTGAAATGTACCTTTTAGATTCATTACATCAATATTTTTGTTGCCTATGTTTATAACTAATCAATATGATTCATCTTAGATGAAGAAAATATAATCCAATTAGATAAAGAAGAACTTGAAGAACTAAAGAGTGAACGCAAAAGTCAAAGGAGATAACAATGAAGAAAAAATATAATATAAAATGAGATGTATAGGATAATTTAATAATAATTAAAACAATTCAAATTATTTTTTAATGTATCTTTCAATTTTTGTTAATGTGGGTCCTCTCAAATTTATGCATGATGGGTACTCGTTGGATGCGAAATTTAATTCCACATCCAATGAGTGTCCAACTTGAAATTTGAGTAAACTTATAAGGAGATAAACCAAAAATACAGTTAAAAAAAGTAGTTTTTCTTCTTTTCCCTCCAAAATTTTTACATGTGCCTCTTTTTAAATTTAAAGGATTTTGATTGATTTACATATTATGACATGGAAATTATTTGAAAATTCCATGGACACTTTGAGGCTAAAATTTCCTCTAATGCGAATTTTTTGTTGTTGTTGTAAAGTTAGGCATGCCTCATTCTATATTATGAAAACAAAAATACAGCAGACTAAATTTCAAGTGGCTGGTTTGCCCGCAGGAAACCAGACCGCTACCTATCGGCCTTATAACCAAACCAAAATTTAAAAATGTTTTTTCCTTCATCCTGTCATAACCATGTTTTTGACTAGTTCTAACTGACCTAGCTACAGGAGCATGACTTAACAACCAGACCTAGTTCTGTTTTAACAACATAAAACAAAATTTAAAGACTCGACTCAACTAATCCTCGTCCGACGAGTTGACCGGGGCGGGTGTTGAGGCGTTGTTCCCAGGCTTCACCTGCTTTTTCTCCATGGACCATTTTAGTTCCAGCAACATTTGTTCCATGTTCTTCAACATCAGATGGTTTCTCGCAGCATGGACTTGGACGACCGCGATCTCTTTCAGGAGGGCATTCTTTATATTTTCTGATTCCTCTGCCAATTGGCTTTTGAGCTGTTCCTCTGCCTGCTTGCGTTCCTGCTCCTCTTCTTCACAGGCAGCTTGATTCATCTCCATAGCCCGGGAAACCACATGTTTCATAATCCAGTAATGCCGAAGCATTTTATTGAACAGGGAATTTCTGCTTCTTGTGGTTCTTGGGTCCAGGAACAGATCCTCCCATTCCCCGCGGGGGATTTCTTTGTTCTCACTAATATCTTTCAGCTCCCGCTCCCACCCATTAATTTGAGTGCGGATCTCTGGGGAATTTCCGGCCATGTACGTGTTTATCATGTGCATGCTCTTTTCAGAGTCGAGCTTCCTGCCCCTTTTCCTTGGATTGCTGCTGGTGCCTTCTCCCCGGTTCTTAGCTAACTTAGCCTTCTTCGGTGCCATCTTACAGTAGTTCGGGGACCTTGATTTTACTGGGACAGTTCTACCTATCACAACAATAAACCACAAGTTAGTGCCTTTAAATTGTAACTCTGCTAGAATCCACTCGCTTACAACCCAAGCTTTAGCATGTCTGGCCCGAGGGTGGTTCAGGCTTGCAAGTTGGGGCCATATTATGACTTTTCCTTTTAAGTGGCTCATGTCCTGCCTCCCTCCCTCAATTTCCCTTGAAAAGTTGCGCCAAGCAGCTTGGCTAAACATAAGAGACCTAGCCATGTGGTAGGGAAAGCTTCTGGGCTTGGTACCTCGGGAGAAATCCGGAGAACAGACATAGGAGGGGCTTCGGTGCCTAGCATGGAGCGCGCCAAGACCCGACAATGCCACCCTCCCCTCCCATCTCTCTGTTTTGGGCATGACTTGAGGCCCATGCTAGGAACCGAAACTATTGCCATGCGAGACCTCCCCTGTTCTGAAGGGGAGGGGGTGAATTGACTGAATGCCGAGGAGGCCTCTGCCTATCCTACTACTGATATTCTGCTCACTGAGGTGGGACATTTCAGGGTGATCATAGACAATTTGATTGCTAGCTAACATAAGGCCAGGAGGATAGGGACAAGAGGAAACATACCACCTTTCCTTACCGGAGCCGGGGAAGAGGGCTGGTCGCTGAGTCGCGCAGTCACCTTTCTACTTTCTTTCCTATTTCTTGCCAAACTGCTTGAGCATTCCATCTGCCACCTCGGGCTGTTGTTTGTTATCTATCCGTTGTCCTCTCAACTAGACCTCCACTTGGCCATTTAATTCTCTGGCTAGCTTCCCCACGTCCCTTCCTCGGGAAGTGGCAAAACTTTTCTGTCCTGCTTTATGCTTCATTACTCCAATATTCTCCCGGCTGCTCCTGCCGTAACCTTTCTGTACCCCTTATGCCACCTGTCATCCTTCCTCTGCAATTTATCCCCGTTTCTCAAACTAGTTCTAGATCTTCCCTTAATGATGTCTCAGTTCTCGCTTCTTCCCCGTCACCTCCACCTATCCTACCTTGCCCTGTCATCTGCCCGGCTCCATCATTCCTATTACTCCTGTCCTTTCCCACGGATATGCTTTCCATCACCACCCGCTGCAATCTTTCCCTGCAGCTACTGCGTGCTGCCTAATCCTGGCCGTTCACCTCAGACATGCCATTTCCTCCCTTATCGACCTCAAGCAGTTGTTGAAGTCGATCACCCTCCTCCGGGAGCAGCCGAGCCAGGCCTTCACAATCTATCACCTTACGCCAATTTTGACTACCCTAGTTCGCTAACCGGTCAGCTGGTTTATTTCCGGATCACCTAACGTGTGACGGAATTAGATAGCCAATTCTGATCAGGAGTTTCCCTATTTCTCCAACAAGCCACGCTGTTCTCCAACTCTTACTGATTTTATCCACTAGTTTTTGCTACTATCCACCACCAACTTCAAGTCACCCTCGATTTGGAGTCTCTTGAATTTAACTTGTAACATAATTTCTAGGCCACGTTTCAGAGCATGCAGTTCCGCTTCGTTGTTGGTGGCCTCCCCGCAGTCCATCGCGAAGGTTCTCAGGGTTTTACCCCCGACGTCTCTGAAGACTCCCCCAATACCAGCCTCGCCCGAGTTATGTTTTGCGGCACCATTGAAATTAAGTTTTATGAATCCCTATGGGGGGTGGCGATACTGGTTGCTTTCTGCCACTTCTCTTACCTGATATTTTCTTTTGACACCCCCACTTACCATACTCTGGCTTACCTCAAGTCTTTTCAAGACTTCCTCCTCCATTGGTGACGCCTGCCAATCTTCGTCCTTCCAGCTTTCCGTTAGGATTGTTTCTCTCATGTTCCTGGTGGTTTGTTCCCATATGTCTGCAGGGGTTCTATTTTTTTCTTTGAAGATTGCTCCATTTCGTGCCTTCTAGATGTTCCAGAGTAAGAATCTGGTAGAAAGGAGCCATGCACGATTGACCACTGGATTTTGGTAAGGTTTCTTCGGCCAATTTTCTATAGTGTTTACGATGTTCTGATAATTTCTGTGACGGGGCTCAAACAATTTGAAGTGGCTTTCCCACAGGGTATTGCTTACTATGCATCGGTTCATCTCCTCCTGGGAATTACAGAGCGTGCAGTGGGATGGACCATGGCGCCCCTTCCTCTGCATCTGGTCCCAGGTAAGCGCTCTGCCATGAAGCATAGTCCAAACAAAGAATGAGACATTCGGCCAGTGTTTAATTTTCCATAGATTTGTCCATTTTTTGGTTTCCGCCTCTTGGTTCTATTTGGCTTTTTGGTAATAGGTTACTACTATTAAGAAATTGCCTTGAATTTGGTTGCCCCATATTAGAATATCAGACCCTGTTTTCCTTGCCACTTTGCGGGATGCCATCTCTTTGTAGTACTCATGCCATCTGTCTGTTTTTGTGGTCCTTTCCCAATCATATTTTTGTTTCCAATTGTGCCAATAACCTCCTTCACTTGGTTTCCAGAATTTTCCAACAGTTGTCACCTCAGCCTGGGACGTGAAAGCGTGGATGGCATGAATGTTTTCCTTATGGATGAGTCTTTCGCGTTGTTGCCATGGTTCCTCCCAGAACCTAGCTTTATTACCTGCTCTTATTTCCCAAAAACTGTAATCCCTTATTAGGTCTTTGTTGCCCCTTGCTAGGTTCCAGATTGCGGAACCTCTGACTTCCGTCTAGCTTCTCAGTCTTCCTTCGGGTTCCCCTTCTGCCTCATATTTTCTTTCCCAGATCTCCTTCCACAGGTCATGGTGGCCCTGAGTCCACCTCCACTAGAGCTTCACACCCATAACTTGGTTAAGGACGAAGGGGTCTCTTAACCCTAAACCTCCATCTTTGGAGAGCCTACTTAGCCATTCCCATGAAATTAGGGCCCACTTTCTGTTCTTGCTATTGGGTTGTGTTATATTCTTTCCACATAGTTAATAGGGGGTTTGAGGGGTACCCGTAACCCCACTTTATGGGGTCCGGGGCAGCGCCCCGGAAAATTTTGGTTTTGGACCCTATGTTAGGTTGGGCGGAATCACCTATGGTTTTGTGCATGATTTTCGCACATGTATTTTGGACGCGATGGTTTTCGGTCC
>APFE030634260.1:8222-24572 GCA_000404065.3 Pinus taeda | reverse complement strand
GTTTTTTTTGGACGCGATGGTTTTCGGTCCATGGTATTGGATGCGATGGTTTTTTGGTCCATGGTTTTGGACGCGATGGTTTTCGGTCCATGGTATCGGATGCTTCGGCATGTATAAATATGTATTGTAACATTGAAAGGAATATAATGAAAAATCAAGCTGGTAGTCTCAGTTTTGAGATCCAGTGGGAAATCTCTGTGTATGTGTGTTTTATCTGTTATGCTCTCGCATTTTTATTTTTCCTGTGATTTAGAATTCATATGCAGGTAATTTCTGTACGGGGTTAAAACCTACATCCACGCCCAATGGTTTGAAACTTATCACACTTTACCTTGCCTCTCTGTTTGGAATTATCTTCCATGCATGCATCTTCCATCCAAACAAAAAATCAAAACCCTTGAACTCAACAACTAGCCTAAAATCATCATCAACAAAGTTAAATCATTAAGAGAGAGCCCTCTCTAATTGCAGGTGGGCTAGAACCTGGAATCCAAAGATTGGTTTGTGGTTACCTCGGCTGTATCCCTTCAGGAGCTTAGCGACAACCTGAGTGATACACCTTCATAACATAATCCAAGTTTTTTTCTTCTCCTTCACCTCTCTCCATCTCTATGACAGTGGTAAATGGTTGTCCATCTTCACCACACTTGTGACCTGCAACAATAAACAAAATATCTATCCTAAAAACATGAGACTCTTGAGTCTCTCTTGATTCTTTAAGAATCCATCCTTCATGTTGATCTCCACTCACCACACAATCTGTCAGACTCTCATGATGTATCTCATCGACATCCCCTCTAGCATCTTCAAGTAGCCATCCTTACTTCAGTTCATAATAGTGAACATATTTTACTTCTTCACACTCATACTCAAATATTTGGAGTTCTTCTTTTATGAACTAGGCTACCATTATGCACCACCACCTCTTCCTCAACTTTCTTGTAGATAGCTTCTTAATAGGAAATCTTACTTTCTTCCTCATTCTTTAGCCATATTTCTGGTCTCCTTCAATTTCCTAAAGCAACCTCCATATTATGCTAAGATGTTCTTTCATCTCAACTATTTCTCAATCAATTCCCTCTTGACTCGTCCTCTTTATCTTTATTTCATGTTATTTAGGATTCTCCTCCATTATGTTGTGGCTCGCACTTGAACCTTTACTATGGCCATCGATAGACATCTTCCTTCCTCCTTTATGATCTTCTTGTTGCTCACTATGAATTGCAATCAAGCCTTTATAGTAACAAGATTTTTCCATTAACCTACTACCCAATGTATCACTAAGCTTTCTCCTTAGCTTATCCAATTAATATTTTTTCCTTAGCTTAGACAATTAGAATCCATATGGTATTCTTCACCTACTCATGTCCTACAAACTTCACTTGTCCTCTTCTTTTCCAACCTTAGCTCGAAATTCTTAAGGTTATCTACCACGATCTAAGGACATCGCATGTTCTTTGTTACAACTATCCTATATTTAACCCTTTCCATCATCTCTTCTTCTACGGTTTCTATCTATAAATTAGCATTTAACAATATCAATAAAAACATAGATAATTTACTATTAGAATACACCTAGACTTCACTACTTTTTTCTCAGCTCTACCATATTTACTGTGATATTATTCACTCTCTACAATTTCTCTTGTTATAGATTTCACTATTTTTTAGTTTCTAAAGATCATGCTTCTTATTACAAATCCTACATTTATAAATTTTTGGAATGAACCACCTCTAGTCTCTTTTCTTTCAAGAGTATACCTACTCCAAATTTCTTCTCTAAGATAAGTCCCTTCAATCCCTCTTTCTAGCTACACATATTTTGTTCGTACAAACACTTGCTCTACTTTCAATTGTGAATTTGATTGTGGAGAATATTAAGTTGCCACCTATCTAAATCTTTATATCTACTCAAATCTATAATTACAAATTAATTTTTGTTATAGCTAAACTCAAAAATAACCTAAAGTAAAAAATCCCTTCCTTATAAATGGATCACATAGACCTTCAACTTTTTATTTATCGATTTGATATAGTTTATAGGTATTTTGGGTACTCCACTCACCATTCCATTTAACCCAAAATAAAGTGGTTTAACTATGAGCGTGTTACTTATATTTACACCCTTCTAATGTATTCCCAAATTACGCCCATTCACTATTACAAATATTGAAGCTGTAAATATTTGTTATTCAAACAACTAAGGACAAAAGGCCCATCAATGGGTCACATAGACATCATGCAACTTGACTCAAAATAGAATGAGATTACCTCGAATGGCATTGATTATTGAGATTTCTACAACTCTTAGTGCTAGGTGAATTCATCTTCCCAATGAATGTATTATGGCTTTGATCCCCAATGATGTCAGTAGACAAGCTTGTGCTTTTGACTAGTTTTTTTGTCTTTTGGTTGTGCCCATGACAATCGTGACCCATGATTTATCCTCTTTAAATCAATGCTATGGGTTGGGAATTTTCCAATAAACAATGTCCATTGATGCCCTTTCCTCCACAACACACAAGGTCCAAATTTCCAAAAATTTAGCGTTGTTGTCTTAACGTAGCTCAACTTGGCTTATTCCATGGTGCAACACCTATTGGTGATTTTCCTTGACACAACGCATAGGCCTTAACTCCTTAACTCATTCTCAAATCAACATGTGGTGCCATATATGGGAATCGAACTCAAAACCACGTAATCACACTCCCTATTCCATCCTCTAATTACACGGAGAGCCTAGTCAATGCATCAACCTTTTTTTGCCTATGCCAAACTCTCATGCTAGGATTCCTTTTTGGACCACAAGCTCTAACTTCTTCCACTACAACCTCGAACTTAAAAATAGTCCTCATTCTAAAAATTTCACATATTTCCCTCTACACTTTCCTTAAATCCCATAGAGCTACACGAGATCTTGAATCTCTACCTACTCCTTGGGCCTTGACATTACTCCTCTACCCAAAAAAAAATTATCTTCAACTCTACATGTAACACCAAAAATTGCATAGACAATTATTGTGGTTACTAAGTTTTACTTATTACTTTAGCTTTTTACTATATTATATTTTTCATTTATTTTTTAATGTTAAATGACTAAGGCTGAGAGGCCATGATATATTTTGCTAACTGATTAATGAATAATTAGGAGTTAAAGTATTTTAACAAGAACTGAAAGAAGCAGTTGTTAACCTCTAAAAACAGTTAAATAAAAGAAACAATTACTCATCTGCTCCCTTAAGAGGAGGAGGAAAAAAATATATGAGCGGAGAGAGTCAAGGGAACAGAAAAGGTTACCCATATATCCTTGAGCTGGGTGAAATAAACAAGTGGGAAAGACTCAAATACAATTGGAGAGGTACGAGACTTGAGGCTGGACTCTGAGTCTTGAAGCCTAAGGTACTTGACTGTGGTGGACTCAATTGGCTGTGTGGAGGAGGGAGTGCTTGGGGGAGATTCTAGACGTAATTTCCAGACTCACGACTAGGTGATGAGACCTTCCAAGCAGGAACATAAGTTACATAATTACAAATCTGTGAACAGAATAAGTGATCTAAATCTACCCTTAAGGGATATTAATCGAAAAAAGAGAAAATAAGTTCTACAAATAGAGTTAAATTAGAGATATACATTCTATAGAATTGACTGTAATCTATACATTCTATAGAACTAACTATAATCTAAATAGAGGATCAAAGAAGGTAACTAGAGTATGCATGTCACCCAAAGTAGAAAGATTGTACTAGATAAGCTAGAAGAAAAGTAGACAGAGGATACCATAGACATTGAGGTAAGAAGAGCTAGTAATTTATATGCTTTGTATAATTCATTAACCAAGGTACTCATTGCAAGAAATGATAGTCCTCGTATGCTCAGTATAGCTCATTGACAGGAAATACTAAATGTTGTGATATTCAACTACTCTAAACAAATAATTTCTTGAAGAATGTTCTACTGTAACAACTAGTAATATCTTATGATAACCAATTCAAATATTCCTTGGTAAACAACAACCGAAAAGGGAAGAAGTAAACTATGACATGCAAACATTATTTAAATATGAAAATAATACCTTCTACCATCTTATACTTGATCTTGTAAATGAAAAGTTTCAACCATATAGCATTCGGTTCTAGAATGGAACAAGTATAATGGAAGTTTGTTCATATTATTAAATAAAGACTATAAATCACAAAATAGAGTCGAGTAGACAGTTTCCAATCCTGCTTTAGAAGCCATTTAGTTTCAAAAGAAATAAATACATCCTTAACATATTTAAATTATGCCTTGACATCAAAGAACTATAAAAGATGTGCCTAAACCTCTAACTCAAACACTCTTCAACAGAGAACCTAAGCAACTTAACCCTTGGTAGAAATGTTCAGACTACGCTGTAAATGATGGGTTGTAGCATAGTTCATAATAAAATTTCCAAAACCCTCCATTAAAATCCCAGGTTATGGACCAGCGGTCTTGGGTGCATAGCTGCCACCAAAATTCAAAGCACGTTCACAGGATGAACCACCAGTACAAACTTCATCTAAGAACCTAAAGAAATTAGTAAGAAAGGTCATTTCCAACCTGTAAATATTGACGAGGACAGCTGAGCTTTAAGTATGCAAAGAAAGTCTTCACGATCATGAAAATCATGAAGCTGACATGAGGTAATACCTGCACCACATACAGAATTGGCTTAGGAATCATTGTGGGAAAAACCATACAAGATCTCCATCAAGCCTAAAGGTTAAAACATGGAGAATGCTACCATCGAATACCTCAAAATGGGTAAGTCTAGTAAATGGCAGTCTGCATGTACCCAAATGAATTAAATTTAGATAACAAAGATTAAATACTGGCAAGAACTAAGAAAACTTAAACCAAACTTGTAGCTGACCTTTTCGAGGTCGATAATTGTCCAGGTTTCCCTCCATAAGATGGGAAAGCCGACGAAAGACCCCTGTGTAGTTGGGAAAACAGTCAAACCCCCAAGTTGAGTGAGATCCTGAAGTAAAATACATCAACAAGCAGCACATGACACAATAAAAGTGAGAAATCAAGTGCGATGGAGTACCTCCTAAGGAGGTCACAACGTAACTCTCCATGGAACTAGATCGAACAGGCACAAACCCTCGCAAGGCAGTGGAAGACTAGAATAGCTACAGAGTAGCAAACCACTCAACCTCACCAAATGAATCATCTTAAGGTTGAACATGGGATAAGTGGTTACAAGGCTAAACCCTAGCTACTCCAAGTCCTTAGATAGCCAACCCCTAATCGGTGTGGGAAAATCCTTCTAGCTGTCACATGCTAGCAAAGTCCTCTAGCAAGTACATGCAGAGGCATTAACCATGCTTGTACCACATACAGTGCTGCTAAAATCTAAATAAAAAATCAATTATGTGTGTCAACCCCAAAGATTTTTCACGTGAATCATAAAATGGTGGATTAACATGAACCGTGGATGGATATGCATCGAGCCTCGATGTAAGAAACCTTGGTAAATATGATACATGGTAATAAATATGGTTATAAGGTAAGGTCCATATGAAAGCTTGTGATCATGGTAAAACATTTTTATTATTAAGTGTTACAAATAGTATCAGAGCTCATGTTCGCAGAAGGATACTTTTGGGAATTTAATTTGTGTAGGTATATATTTATATGTAATATAATAAACAACTAAGTAAATGTGATTTTGAACACAAAGACCAGAATCAACAAGAAAAATGCAGACAACAGAGGAGTCCTAGACCATTGAAGCAGCCAAAGATAACTTATGAGGATGCCAAACCTAACATATGGATACAGCTAGGAGAGGAATCTTGTCAAGCCAATGTTGTCCTACTCGAAACCATTCAACAGTTGCATGCTGAGATGGAAAATTTAAGGATAGATAATGAACAATTACAACAAGAACAAGAGAGAATTCCTAAAAGTCTATCTAATCAACGGAATCAACGAGAACCAAATCCTAGTGCTGAAGATAGAGAGAAAACCCCGATAGCCCATCATGGAGAAGATAATGATGAGTCGGAAGAATGACATGGGGAAGATGAAGAAGGATGTTCAGACAATGTTTCTGACCAGCACAATAAAAAAAGTTAGAAATCTAAATTACAAGGGGAATTTAAAAAGATAAAATCGTCACTCTTCGAAGGAGAATCCGAAGAGGTAGCAGAAGCTTGGTTAATTGACATGAGTAAATACTTTCATATTTATGATTACACTGATAAACTTAAAGCACGCCTGGAATTTTATCAGTTAAGGGGTAAGGCTACTCTTTGATGGGAGAAAATCAAAACTGTAAGAAAAATCGATGAAGAACAAGTCACGTGGAAGGAATTTCAAAAGCATTTCAAGGATAAGTATTTAACTGAATGATATTATGATGAAAAAGAAAAGGAATTTCATGAATTAAGATTGGGAACCTTGACCATGGATGAATATGAGAAATGATTCGCCTCCTTACTACGATATGTGCCATATATACAAGAATAAAAGGCCAAGATTCAATGTTTCATTAGTATCCTACCCAATTTTATGAAGGAGAAACTTGAGTTTGATTACCCAAGAACCATGGATTATGTGGTGTGAAAATATCGCATCTGCTACCAGCAAATCAAACAGAAAAGTGAGGGACCTAAAGGAGGAGTGAGTAGGAAGGGGAGGAACCTACCCCCAAACAGACAGACAAAGATTGCTAATGGAAGGAATATATAGCAAAAACCCTTCAATAAATTTCCAACAAGGAACCAGTCCAAAGTTGCCTACTCTAAAAATAGAGAGTCAGAAGGGGTTAATAAACATGTTAATGATCAGTATCCAAAACAGCCTCTGCAATGCTAGGGATGCATAGAACTCCATTACGACAAAAAATGTCTACATAAATCAAGGACTAAACAACTCTAAAATATGCAAGAAGCTTCCACAGTTGGGGAGGTGGCCAGGAGTATGCCCAAAATTTATGCTGCTCTAGACGACCATCAAGTGGAATATCTGCCCACCATGATTGAGTGTGAAGGTATGATTGCTAGTCAACCTGTCTTTGTTTTATTTGATCCCGATGCTAGTCTAAGCTATGTTAGTCCTAAGGTTGTAGAGAGTTTTCAACTGCAGAGAAGTAAGTTTCAAAAACCTTGGTTAGTGAAATTAGCCACCGGGGCAAAAAAAAGGGTAACTGCAAAGATAGAACATTGTCCTATAACAATTTCAAGAACCAATTTATGTGGACTTTAATATACTCCCTTTGGGTTCATACAATATTCTAATAGGCATGGATTGGCTGGAAGAACATTAGTCCCTAGTTGATTGCAAGGAAAAAATTCTAAGTTATATCACTGGGTCACGACAAAGAAAGGAATTACAAGGAATCAAGAAAAATATTAAGTTATGTCCTATTACTATTAGTTAGCTAGGAAAATGTATTAGGAAAGGCTGCCAGATTTATGCGGTCCAGGTAGGATACACAAAATCCAAAAGTAAAATGACTTCCTTGGAAGATATCCCTGTTATTTAGGAATTTGCTGATGTATTCCCTGAATCCATTCCTAGATTACCACCTAAGCGTGATATCGATTTCACCATTGAATTTGTTCCTGGTATGAATGCAATTAAAGAACGTGTTGGGGGAGCGCTGACAAAGGAAGGAAAAGTTATTGCCTATGAATCACATAAATTGTCGGCTTATATGGGCCTAAACCAGGTTCGGAAGAATTATTTAGCTAAGCAAATCCCATAGCTACCGGCCCTTTCGGCAAGAGCCCGAGAAGCAGGACTGAGGTCTCACCCGAGGTAGCAGGGGAGGGTGCTAGAAATAGGTTTCCACACCCTTGGGATGTTTGGATGTGGTTTGGAGGTTTCGCACTCCATTCTGCAGCTTCGTGTCACGCTGTATTCGCACGGACCCTGAATACCCCACGCAGTCTACAGATATAATCTAGTGGATGAAGTATTGCAACTTAGATCTACTTTAAGGTGGTCTTTAAGAAAACATTTATCACTTTCATTCGGCTTTTGTATTAAGATTAAAACCCGATTCACAAGTATTCAATAATCAACGCGCATAGACAAAAATAGCGTTATTAACCATACAAAGTTCCAGATTTGCGATAAGTCAGAGATTACAAATAATTTTCAGAATGAACTTATCTTTATTTCTGCTTCACACCAGTACATCCAGATCCACCCTGCACACTCAGCTGCAGGGGTCCGCACACACAACTGTGGACTCTTTCAAGCCTCTACGCACACAGTTGTAGAGCCTATATCCTCTACCCAAACCCCTGACTCAGACTTACAGATGCTTTCAAAATGCTCTTCTCAGACACCCATTACATATCAGATCTCCAAAATCATGCCCCAAAAAGAACTGCCTTTCCCTTATAGAGTCGCGCTCTATTTATACCTATCTATGGTCCGCAAACCGACATACTTCCTATTATTTTATATTATTTTTCAGGCGGAAAACCCTTTGACTCAGTCTTTTATATTTCGTGCTCCGCATATTTCGGAGGTTTACAATTTTTTATCCTAATTTCTAGGCTATCAGACCCAAAACTATTAGGTGGGACCTCCGCTACCCAACAGTCCCCCAACACAATTATCATGACTCATCCCGAGTAACTCATTGGTGCGACGAAACGCGTTGTCATGGCTTTGCAGTTCACCTCCCTTTGAGTGACATTCGTCATCCTACTGCTTCTTCGTTGTCTCCTACAACACTTCGTCCAGCTCCTACTTCAGTGTTCTTACAACTTCTCGCGACTGATGCTACTCACTCTACTCTACTCAGTTAACATAGAACACCCACTCATCAGATTTTAGCGTGAGCGAGGGAGTCACGTATGGAACCTCCTTGTACCACTGCAGCCACTTCCATCCTTCATATCCGCTCTTCGCCCTATCTACTGAAGCTTGTGTTGCAATTTTTCAATATTGTTGCTACTATCCATGAGATCCCACTTCTTAAGGGCCTTCAGAGACGCCTTAGTAACTTTGCTTCCACTTGTGGTCTCCATTTTTCCATTCTTGTGCTTAATTGTTGTGGTTCGCCAACCTACCCGCGGTCGGGGCAATGGCATCTGGACCAAGTCTACTTCATGTCTCCATTTTTCTAGTACATCTCCTACTATCGAGGCAGCTAGCTGCGGAACACCCACGACTGTCAACACCATGCTCCTTAGATAGTCTTGTTGCTCCATCGGCCATATCACCACCGTCGGGCTTATCCCTTATGCAAAGATACTAAACAGCTCCATATCAATACTTATTATACACTTGGCAGAAGTATAGTTCACCCAACGGATGCCCCTCAGCGATTTATAAGCAATTTTAAATTCAAATTCCCTGATTCCTGCCTGTTCCAGCGTCCCCGTAGAGATTTTGTGGCAGCTCGTGCCATGTCTACCTCGTACTCTTCCTCTTAATTGTCCGTCGCCAACTCCCTTTCACCATAATGTAGACATCTTGTCGTGAACAGTGACATGAACAGTCACCTCTGCTCAGAGTAATGCAACAACATACTTCTGACAGCGCGAACACGATCTTGATGATGAGCCAAATCGACGCGTATCCTAGAACTCGCGCCTCTTCCTCCCAGACTGCTTTACTGTCCCACGCTCTCTTTCAACAGGCTAGTGATGAGACTGTCCCTTGTTGGCTAGATAAATCGATCTTGAGGACAAGACCGATCTCCCTAGTATCACAAAATAATCAGCAACAAACAGACAAATAAATCTGTCTTTCTCTAAACATATGCAATTTACAAATAAAGACTATAGAGGTGTTACAACCTTACCTTAGATCCAATGCTTGTTTGTTGTAGTCATCCTTCAATCATTCGAAAGAGTTACCATTAAAGACCTGCAATCATAAACAAACAAACATTAAATAGCACCTGCATAGTAAATATCGTAAATCATGTCTGTTATGGTGATCAAGGAATCCATAAAATAAACCATCAATGAACAACTGATTGAGAAAAAAAAACTTATTTGTATTAACTTTGAAGTAGAAGAACCTTACAACCTTTTCAACCTTGATGTTGAACAAGCTCTTCCTGGGGTCTGAAATAGGTATTTCCTTTACTTTGACAGCCTTGCACTCTTCCAAATGAGATCTTAGAGGTCTGTAATCTCTCCTCATAAAATCTCAACTAAAGAAGACTAAGTTCCAGTAGCATTTCACCTCAAAAATATTCAGCTTTCAACATCTCTAGTAACCAACCCAATGCTCCATTTTATAATGTAGAGGAGGAGGTTACAGGTCCATCTATGAAGGGATAGAATCCTCCTTCAAAGGGATAAGCTCCTCACATCAAGGGGTTAGCTCCTTAAGGTATGGGATGCATGAACCTTAAGAGAGCAAACTTGCCACCTCAAGATTCCTTCCAAAAGCTTGTAGAAATGACTGAAAGTGAGTTTTTAGAATATATTCGTGCCTTTTAACTTTTACAGGGCTCCCCACACATAACACAGAGACAGAGTGGTCAGGTGCGCAGGAGACATGACCATTAGGTACGGGACCACAGGTAATGCAAAGAGAAAGTGCGAAACGAGAGTTTTAGAGACTTTTGAGGGCTTTCTCTTATTTTCAAGGCTTGATATGAGGAACTGAGGCTGAAGACTTACAAAGGAGGAAAATATGAGTGGTAATGGACTCACACATATTGCAGAATGTCAAGGTGACAACTTTTAGTGCAATAGCTCAGGCCAACCCCTATCATCATTTGTCTATCAAACCCGAGTTAAAATTTCATGTAATAAATTTAATAAAGGAAAAATAAGACCAAGGTCATGGGAAACCTATTCCAAGTTGAATGTTGGGAAAAATATCCTAGTGGGGATCACTTGTTTTGCTTATGGCTAAGGAGAAATTGGCAAAGGCAAGGGAAAAGGAATTAAAAGGGAAAAATGATTTTTTGGCATTTTATCTATGAAAATAAAGGAAATTAGGATAAAAGGAAAGTGAAAGGTCATAGGTTGCATGGGAGGAAAAAAAAGAAAAAATGAATAAATTAAAGGATGAATGATAAAAGACATTAGAAAATTAGTTTGTAGCCTTTTGTGAGTGGAATTTCAGTGTTAGCTTCATATAGGAGAAGGAAAGCAAGCAAGCAAAGGAAGGACAAGAAAGCAAAGGAAAGCAAGGATCAAGAAAGGAAATGCTAGATCAGGAAGCATCAACAGGAATACTTGCAGGTAATAGATTGCATGTATGATTTCCTAGCTAGATTTAGCATGCATGACATATGCATGTGTGCATTGGGTTTATTTTTGGTTTGTGGCATGGATTTTGTCGGGTTTGATAATGGTTTCAGCCTTTCCTTGCTATTTCCAGATAGCCATGATCTGATGGGATTAATTCTGGTTTGAGCATTGGATTTATGAAAGGTTTTAGATATGAGTGAGGTGGTCTCACTAAAATCCGAAGGGTTGGGGGTGGAAATGGTTTTCTCCGAGAAGCCCTCACATGTGGGTGGAGACATGAAAATTCCTGAACGGATGCTAAAGGAATTCTGAGGAGGGAGATGATGGGAGGATGGTAAAGGAATTAACTGAGATCATAGTATGGTGGGGGTGGAGGTGGTTTAGCCTCTAGATTCCCTTGGTTTTTTATTGATTGGTTTATTCCATGAGATCCCACATTCATGCTTGGAATATGGCACGGGGCTGATTGGCTGAAACAGAGATTTGGTTCAGCTCAATCTATGGTCAAGTGGTACGTGGAAGTCCCTGACTTGATTGGATTTTTCATATCTTTAATAAGAGATAAGTTTCTCTTATCTTTGATGAGTAAATATACTTTCTATTATGTGGATTTAATGGATTTTTCATCATTTTTTATCTATCTAGTTATAAAGCATGGTTTTATGGCAGACTCAAGTTATGACTCTTATCATATTTTTACTTATGAATGTCTGGTTAATCAATGCATGAACTAAATGGTGTTATGGTAGCTATTTTGGAAAGGAATCACTACTTCTTCTTAAATCTCAGATAAGTTTAAGAACCCTATGTTCAAATCTGAATTCAGGACCTATAGGTTGCATGTTTACCATGTATTTGATGAAATGTTAGTCCCGATCAGGAGTCAAGTCAAGTTTTGGTTTAGAACCTTTGTATCTATGTTATTTATCATTTTTGGGAGTTTCACTGAGTTCTAGATAGAGGCATGAGTCCTAGCCCTGAAAACGTGGTTCAAAATTCAGGGTTGCTAACATAGAACTGACTAGAAAAGTCCAAGTTGTTGGGAAAAAGGCCTATGGGAGTGAATGGAGGGTTTTAGCGGCTTGGAGTCCTTGGTAAGGGAGTGTCTGAGGCTATAAGTCAATGAAAAAGAAAGGTAACTCACGAGCTGGACACCAGGAGGGGTTGGGTTGCTCTTGTAGGTCCTATAACACCTGGGGGAAGTCAATAATGTCTTCAGTTGTAAACTCCATTACCTTAAGGTCATACATGAGGTTGAGTCTTATCATATTGACCAGTTAGCTCATGTTTACCTTGGGAAATTTGGTTAAAGTGGGTAGATATGAGAGGAGGCGATGTTAAAGGGTGGTATCAGAGCGGGTTGCACTCTCTTTGGGGTAAATCCTTATGTTTTCAAGGTTATGGTTTTTCATGCATAGGTCATGGTATATAGTTGGTATTGTAATGAATGATGTTGTTATATTTATATGATTATGATTATACATGTACAAGATAATGTGGACTAATTTTGCAGATGAGATAAGCCTCCCTTGAACATCATTGAGGTATGGTTTTGATTTTGTTATCCATTTGGTTTATCTGACATAGTAACCTGCATGAGGAAGAGAATCAAAGATGATGAGTAAAATTCTAGACAATAGTTCTTGCCACTCTCCCTACAAATCAGTTGGGAAGCAAGGAGGAGAGTATTCTCCTCGTATAGCAGATACATTGAGGAGTTTGAGGGTATATATCAAAAGTTGAAAAGCAAACAATGATAGGTTGGTGTAGGCTCAGGAAAGACTTTCAAGAGCTCGTGAGAAGTAGGTAGAAGTCAATGCAACAATTATTCAAAGCTTGTTAGAGTTGCAAAGACAGGGAAAGTTGAGGGAGAGTCAAGAGAAGGAGCAGAAAACTAATGGAGGCTATGTTAGAAGGTCTCAATTCAGATATAGGTTGGACAGAGGGGATATAGCCATAGGTGTAAGATCACTGGATACACTTGACAGGGAGACTGGTATATATGGGCCTCATTCTCGTTCCTCATCGTGGAGACATCATCACAGTCATCACCATAATCATCCTTATCCGAGGAGTGAGTACTTTCTCGAGGAGTCCAAGAAATTCAAGCCTCCAACATTCAATGGAGAGATGAAGAAATAAAAATATGCGGATGCATGATTTCTTGGGATGAAGAAATTATTTAGATTGTATAACTATTCAGAGAACGTGAAAGGCAAAATAGCTACCTTGAGTCTTAAAGGGAAGGCATATATTTGGTGGGAAGATGTGAATAACGTCATGGGAATTTATGAAGAAGAGTTGATTTGGGGTAAGTTCAAGAGACTCTTGAAGAAGAAGTACCTATCATAGACGTACTATGATGACAGAGCTAAGTATCTTCATGAACTACATACGGGTTCTATGTTAGATGATGAGTATACTAGAAGGTTCCTGAAGTTGTTGAGATATGTGCCTTATCTTAAGGATGAGAAGGCTAAGATTCAGAGATTCGTTAGTGGATTTTCAGCAACATGTAGAGACCAGATTGAGTTTGATGAACCTAGATCATTGGAGGAGGCCATCCGGAAGTTGAAGCATTTCTACGAGAAGTCAAACCGAAATGATAAAATCTGAGCACAAGCATGACTTGAAGGGCAATGAGAAAGTTAAGGGGAAATGGCCACCAAAACGGGGAATACCTCGGGATGTAAGTCAGAAAGAAAATTTGGTTCCTTACAAGAAATTCAATGCAGTTGAGAAGGGACATGGGCTGCAGCCTAAAGAGTAGAAAAATATAGGTGATGATAGGGGACCATTATAATGTTGGATATGGGGTAAAGATCATTGCGTGAAGGATTGTCCATTATAACAAGGTGGTAGGCCTCATATCTATAGTGATCAGAAGATGCAAATGAGTGTAGATATGGGCCATAGTATCCCTCGGATTTATGCAACTATGGAAAAAAAGCAGGTAGATCACCAAGCATCCATTATTGAGATGGAAGGTAATATTCATGGTCGAGTTGTTTATATTTTGGTTGATCCTAGATCTAATTATAGTTATGTTAATCATGACTTGGTGGATAAGTGTGGCTTGACAAAATAAGTGCATGTAGATTCATGGTTGGTGCAGTTCGTTATAGGTACTAAGAAGAGAGTTCATCATTGGGTAAGATCTTGTGCATTCGAGCTGAATGGTGTGCCTATAAAAACACATCTGAATGTACTTCCATTGGGATCATATAGTATGATTTTAGGTGTGGATTGGTTGTAACTTCACAGGACCGAGGTAGATTTCTATGACAAGGCCATTGCGTGCTTGGATGATAGTGGGGAAAAGAGAATCAGGCAGGGAAAGAAGAAGCCTACATCAGTGAGGATATCCATAGCTATGAAAGCTGAGCGCAATTGTAGGAAAGGTTGTGTGATATTTACAATTCATAGTTCTAGTGAAAAGGGTAAGGATGTTGAGAATGCATAAATATTCAAGAGTCACACTATATTACAATTTAAAGAACCGTCGTCCCCACGATTTCCCACTTGGAATATTGGAACTCTCGAATATCGTAAATTTTTAACAAGTGCCATCTCAAAGCTTCTGATATCTCAGAGCTCCGATATTTGATATCTCTAATATTTAACACTTCCATTGTCTTGAAAACTCCAAATACTCTGATATCTCAATGCCTCTCACTTAGGATATCCGTCATATCCGATGCCCCTCCCCTCTTATATCACAAACCTATGATATTCTTGTCTCTGCCCATATCAATACTTTTCATGTCGGATGTCACTCTTTAAAAGCCTCAATATTCCAATTGTCGATATAAAACCTATGATATATCTGCCCACCTACACTTATGACCATTATATTTTAAACAACATATATTGAAAGCCTTAGATATTGTAATTTTTAGTGTGCAATCATGGGATTTTTCTGATAAAATTCCTCTGATATTCTGATGTGTGCATAGCCTATGTGAATTCACATTTTTCATTTAATATCTGAAGGGTGGTTAATTTATGGTTTTTGAAGTTCTAAACAGCTTTATTCATTGTGACTTGATATTATCATGATTTTCCCTTTAAGCCAAAAATCGTTATGAAAAATCATCATTTGTGCTAAGGACTTTTTGGCAAAAGAATTATCACTTAGTCTTTTGTTTTCCATTGCAGGTAATTTCGATAAGAGAAATTCAGAAGATATGTCTAGGGAAACTAAAGCAAAGGAGAAACTTATCATTCAACAGTAGTCGACTGCTCCGCGAGCTGCAAATATCGATACAATAACATTGTTTTCGGATATGGTCTATTCTTTAGATGTCGGGAGTGCTTCCTTACAATCTATCTGGTGGGCCCCAGTACTGCAGAAATAATGTTGCAACTCCCAGGACTCCCTTCTTTAATTTTATCAACCCAGTAGTTCGTAACAAACTTGGAAGCGACGGTGTTGTATGCACAAGTACTAGCTCTTGCCGCAGCTGTCACTTTGTCAGCTGGAACAAATCTGCTAGGAGATTAAGCCAACTTATATGAGCTCTTAGAAGAATATTTTTAATTGATGGATGAAAGACAACTCAAAGGAGGCTAATCTACTTTCAGAAAGAAACTGAAAGCCAAAAAGAGACGCAAACCCTAGCAAACCCTAATTCTAACAACTAGTCCTACTGATGCAAGAATGAAGGTGCAAGCTACTGAATGAGATGCCATTGACTTCTAACAAGATGAAATGAATGTATCTAAGTTATGTCTACATCAGAATCTGAAAGAACCATCTTTTTGTATTTTTGAATAAGTTGTTAGAATTATCATGCATGTGCTTTCACTGTTTTTGACTGTGCAGAGGTGGATTGGCGAAAGGAAATGCTTGCATGAGGTTGGGAAGGTTAGAAGAGGTCCTAGGGGGTCCCTAGCACCCTTCCTGAGAGTTTCACAGTGATCGGATCTTAAGAAATCGCTTTCGTGAGCTTCTACAGGAAGTCTGCAGGGGTTCTACAGGATGTTCTGGAATTTCTACAGGATGTTCTGTAATTTTCTACAGGATGTTCCCAAAAGTGGATTTTGGAGAATGGATGGAGGGAAAAAGGTGGAGGAACGAGTATGGAGGTGAAATAGGGGTGTAGGGGAGTTCAAGACTTGGAGGATGGAGTCGAGGAGTGGC
>APFE030634247.1:262827-277964 GCA_000404065.3 Pinus taeda | reverse complement strand
CCCCTATGGAAAGAAAACAACAAGTGGGAGATTGTTGGGTTGTGTTATATTCTTTCCACGACTAACCTACGTAGTGAACCGGGGGGTTAGAGGGGGCGCGGATCCCCCCCTTCGTTGCACCGATTGCACAGCGTGTGGGTCACAGGGGGGGCGACAACCCCCCCTGTCCGGGGGGTTTGAGGGAGGCGGTAGCCCCCCTCTATAGGGTCCGGAGCAGCGCCCCGGGAAAAAAAAAAATTTGGACCCTATATTAGGTTGGGTGAATCTACCTATGGTTTTTGGTCCATGGTTTTGGACGTGATGGTTTTCGGTCCATGGTATTGGATGCTTCAGCATGTATAAATATGTATTGTAATATTGAAAGGAACATAATGAAAAATCAAGCTGGTAGTCCCAGTTTTGGGATCCAGTGGGAAATCTCTGTGTATATGTGTTTTATGTGTTATGCTCTCGCATTTTTAATTTTCTTGTGATTTAGAATTCGTATGCAGGCAATTTTTGTATGGGGTTAAAATCTACAAAAAAACTCAGCTACTTTTTCTTCTATTGTTGCCTTGATTGCCTTTGTTTATGCCCATTTTGTTAGATAATGAGTGCACACAATGATGCAAGATTTCTATTTTTAAGGAGGGTTGATAGGATCCACAAAGTCCATGCCCCACTTCTCAAATGGCTCGAAAGTCACTTGAGGTTGCAGAGGCATCTCATCCTTTGGAGTAGGTTTGCCCATGCTTTGACATCGGTCACATTGGATGATATATCTCTTGACATCTTGATGAAGAGTGGGCCAATAGTAACCTACTTGTAGAATTTTGAAGGTGGTCCTCTTTGCTGCGAAATGGTCCCCATGGGGCCCATCATGACAGGTTAGGAGAATGTCAAAAACTTCCTCCTCCCTAACACATTGCCTCAAAATCTGATTTGGGCTAAGCTTGAAGATATTGCCCCCAATCCAAGTGAATGGAGCACTTTTCCTCACGATCTTGCTTTCCTCTTTTGAGGACAGGTGTGGTGGAACTGTGTTGAAACCAAGAAATTTGCTATCTTAGCAAACCATGGAGAGAGTACTAAGATAGAAAATAGGTGTTCATATGGCATTTGATCATCCACCATTCCTCCTTCACCTGCAAGCAGATCTAATCTAGACAGAAAATCAGCAAAAACATTTTCCCTACCTGACTTATCAACAATGGTTAGATCAAATTGCTGCAATAAAAGTAACCATCTAATAATACGAGCATTTACATATATTTTGTTCATTAAATACCTAATTGAATCATGATCAGTGTGTACAAATATTTGATAGCCGGTGATGTAGTTTTTGAACTTATTTAGGGAATGGACTACAGCTAGGAGCTCTTTTTCGGTTACAGTGTAGTTTAATTCTGCCTTGGACAAGTTTTCACTTACAAAATATATGGCATAAGGTAGCTTCTCATCAACTTGCCCTAAGGCTGCTCCTATCACTTTGTTCGAGGCATCTGTATGAATGTGGAAATGTAGGGCCTAGTTTAGACCTCTCAAAATTGGGGCAGTCACCCGTTTACTTTTCATGGTATCCAGAGCCTCTTGACAGTTGTCAGTCCATATGAACTCAGCATCTTTCCCCAAAATACCAAAAAATGGAGAGGCTAGCTTACTGAAATTCTTAATGAATCTTCTATAATACCCTGCTAAGCCTAGGAAACTTCGAACATCTCTTACCTTTTGAGGGGGTGGGACCCTTTGGATGATGGCAATTTTGTTGGGATCCACCTGTAATCCTTGCTAAGAAATTTTATGACCTAGCATGGTCCCTTCAGTCATTAGGAATTCACATTTTTCAAGACTGAGGGACAGGTTCATTTCAATGCACTTGGCTAAAACTTTTCCCAGGTTAGTCAAAGCTTCCTGGAGGTTAGAACCATAAGGGGTAAAGTCATCCATATAGATTTCCATTGAATCATGAACTAGTTCAGCAAATATACTCAGTACTGCTCTCTGGAAAGTGGTGGGAGCATTGCACAACCCAAAAGGAAGGACTCGGTATGCAAAGGTACCCCAAGGACAAGTGAAAGTGGTCTTATCTTGGTCTTCCAAGCTGATTTGGATCTAGTTGTACCTGCTAAACCCATCTAGGAAGGAGAAGAACTTCTTCCCCGCCATGCCATCTAACACTTGGTCTATGAAAGGCAAAGGGAAATGGTCCTTCTTGGTGGCCTTGTTTAGTTCTCGATAATCGAAACAAATTCTCCACTTCCCATTTTTCTTTGGCACTAGCACCAAAGGAGAGACCCATTTGTTGTCAAAGATAGGGTAGATGAATCCTGCATCCAGCAACTTTTGTAGTTCTTCTTTGACAATGTCCTTAAGGGCTGGATTCATCCTCCTTTGAGGCTGCCTGACTGGTTTACAATATTCTTTAATGTAAATGTGATGACTACAGACTGAAGGGTGGACTCCCTTCATCTCCTTATAGCTCCAAGCAAAAGCATCCGAATGGTTTTTCAATAAGCTACACAGTTCTTTCTCCTGAGAAGTGGATAGGGTTGAGTTGATCTTCAAGGTTCTTTCTAGGCCAAATTCCACATTCTTAACTCGGAGAGAGGTTGGATCAGCCACACAGAGATCAACTAAGGTATTGGCTTGGGTTTCTTCCCCTAGCTCTTCTAATGGTAACACACTGGGGGGTGGATTCTGAATCAAGTTTTCAATAAGATCATCCTCAGTTTATGGGCCCCCCATGGTAGCTTATATTGTACACAATGGCATGGAATAGACTTCATCCTCATCTTCCTCCTCCAACCAGAGAGATAAATCATGTTCTAACAAAGGTTGGGCAGGAGGATATAGGACTAGCTACTTGGACATATGCCCATTCTTCTTTGTCATGTTCCCAGCTCGACAATTGATGTAGGCATCTGCAGTAGCCAACCAAGGTCTTCCCAGGATGAGAGGATACCCAGTGAGATTTTCCTTTGGTTGGAGAACTAGGAAATCAGCAGGGTACTCCCAAGAATCGATGGAGACCATTACATCTTCCACAATCCCCTCAGGGGTCACGGTGGAGTTGTCTGCTAACTGTAGTATGGTTGTGGTCTTTCTCAATGAGCCCTGAAGTTTGAGCTTCAGCATAGTGTCCTTGGTCATCACATTAATAGCAACCCCTAGATCAATTAGGGTATGGGAGATTACAGTTCCATTGATGTGGACATCAACTACAGGACTCCCAAGGTCTAGATATTTCGGACAGATCACCTACCCCAGCATCAATTCAAACAGTTGTCCTATGACATTGATGGTTGGAGCATCTCTCCTGCACCTGCCTGGGTGCCTGAAGCACTTCTCCTTGATCATTTTGTTGTATATAGGCACATCCTTTATGGCTTGGAGAAGTGGTATCTTTACACATAACTGTTTTAATTCTCCCAGAAGTTCAGTTTCTTCTAGGGTTGGTTATGTGGTTCTAGTTAATCTCTCAGGAAAGGGTGGAATGGCCTTTGGTTCACTTTCCTATTTTTCCTCATCCTCCTTAGGGGGAGGTTGGTTATCTAGGAGAAACTTCCCATATTATAGGTTAATCTCCTGAATCTCCAGGCATTAGATCGGGCATGATGTTTCTCCACTATATACCTGTTGGGCCTATCTGTTATTGGGGTTTGGGTTCGGTTGAGTAGGTATTTGAGGTTGCCTTGGTGGAGCAAGAGGTAATGGTTGTGGTTGAATAGGTGGTGGAGGAAAAAGAGTAGGAGGAGAGTTGTACTGGGGCCTCCACCCCTGATGTGATGCATTCCATTGAGGTTGTGGCTAAACATAAGAGTGAAACGAATGAGCAACTGGCTGAGTATGGTATTGAGATGGATATGACCAAGGAGGGGGTGTGGACCAAGAAGGATGAACAGGGGGACCCCAAGAAGGCATTCAAAGTGGCTTGATTTTGGTTGTAATAGGTCTGGGATGTCCTTTGCATTCCCTGCTGGTAAGATTTGGGCCCATGTGGCCTCCTTTGGTTCATGAAATAGAGTGGTTCAATGGCTCCTTCGGCCCCCTAATATGTAGCTTTAAGTCCTGGCAAGGAAGGGCACTAATTCGTAGGATGGTCTTCTTCACAAACTGAACACACTTCAATAGAGTTCAATGGACATTCGTTCTGAGGGTGCCTTCTAGTGCACCTAAGACAAAATATGGCCAAAGCCCTCTTGGCTACCTCTTGTTTCCTTTTGATATGCAAGGTATCCATTTGCATGGCAAGATTCTACCTCATCTCGCTCTTGAAATCTTCTAGCCGATTCTCAAATTCACTTCTAAGGGATGAACTGGATGAGGATGTACTGGCTAAAGGATGACTTCCCCTACATTTCTTTCTGGCTAGCCTAGAATGGTTTCTAAACATAGTCTTTATGTCATCATTAGGTAGTTGGTAGATGTCTCCCCAGCCAACAAATGGAGGGTATCTAGAAGGTCTTCAGGGACTCCTCTGAGCAGGACCAACTTCAGAGATTCGGGGTCAAGTGTGCACCTAGCCCTTTTATAATTGAGCTAAAACCTCTCTTCATAGTCTTCTAAGGACTCATCACTTCCCATGGTCATTTGGAAGATTTCTTCCTTGGTATCCTTTGATCTATAGTAGTCTCAGTATTTGTTGTTGAAGGCTTGTTGCATCTGAGCTCAAGTTGTGATGTTGTTTCCAAGTAACCCCATGAACCAGCACAATGTTGCATCCTTGAGGGTAGAAGGAAACAGTTTCAACTTCTACTCATCTTCTGCATAGTCACAGGTTCGACAGAGAAGAGAAAATTCAAATAAGAAGGTATCAGGATCTTCGATAGTCAATCCATGGAAGTGAGGTAAGGCTGAAGGACTTATGTTTTTCATTTTAGTGTCCCCATTGGTCTCTCGGATAGGAAAGGCACCCTCTATTCTTTCCCCATTTCCTCTAACATTTTTGTTTTCAGCCATGGTCTCAGGAGGGATGGTTTCTTGCTCTTCTTCTATTATAGGATCTTCATATATCTCTGGAGGTTCACCTATAGGTCCTTCTGGATCACTGCCACCAAAGAAGAGAGAAGGGTGACTTAGTGATGTGGTGGGGGTGTTGGGTAGGAATTTTCCTGAATTGTCTCTATTCCTAGGAGGCATGAAAGAAAATCTCTTTTTGAGTGACTTTTGTTTTTTCTGCTTGTGCCTACAAAACTGAAATGGATTGAACAACAAATTGCAACTAACTGAAATGAATCTTATTGAAATGAAAGCAGGAAATGACTAATCTATTTTTCTGAAATGGAAATTGCAGAATTGAAATGAAACAACTGCTCTACTTTCGTTGAAATAAACTACTTGAGAGAATGTTGCAGTAGAAAATAGAAGAAAAGCAGTAATCACAAAATACTCTGACACTTCCCCGTCAATGATGTCAAAAAGTGGCGAGCATCAATATTGCAGCAATAATGCTGCAACTCTTGGGGCTACCTACTTTACTTTTATCAACCCGGTAGTTCGTAACAAACTTGGAAGTGACAGTGTTGTATGCACAAGTACTAGCTCTTATTGCAGGTTGTCACTTGATCAGCTAGCGCAAGTTCGCCAAGAGCTTAAGCCAACTTCTATGAGTTCTTAGAAGAAGCTTTGACTATGATGAAAGAAAAATAACTCTACAGGGGCTAATCCGTTTGCAGAAAGAGAAGAAGAACTGAAATGTAATGCAAACCCTATAAAACCCTAATTTACCTATTAACCCTAATTTTTCAAGAAATGAAATGAAAACTAAAGAAATGAATGCCATTGACTACCGAAAAGGTAAATTGCATCTATTCAAGCTACTTTTGAAAAGAAATGAGAAGAAAACATCTTTTGTGCTTTTGAGTGTTTTTATGTGAAATTATTATGCTTGTGATTTATCTGGTTGTGATTATGCAGAGGTTTGGTGGCAAAGGAAGATGGAGTTGGCTGTTGCAAAGGTGAAGGAAGGTGTGGAGAGGTCCTAAGAAGCCCCTAGTACCCTTCTCAAGACTTCCATAGTGATCAAACTTCGAAAAATCACTCACAGGAAATTCTACGGGAGGCTACAAGGGATCTGCAGGAGGAGGCCGAGACCTATTTTGAAGCTGGAAAAATGATAGGAAAGGGGAACTAAAGGCTAGATGAAGGTTTTGAGATGTCTAGAACTTGTCAAGGAAGGTCAAGAACGAATGTGATGGTTGGATTTGTTCAAATGGCAAGAAAAAAAAAACGCAGAAATTAGGGCAGATTGGTGAAATGTTGTGAATGAGTTGGGAAATCTGTGAGAGGGGGGCTGGTGCTGGCTATTTTATGGGTGTATGGTGAGCTAAGATGTCCTGCAAGAGATCTACACATTTATTTATCAAAACTGACCAAAGCAAGAACTAACTATACCATGAAAACAGAACTTTGTCTAGCTTGACCTAATTTCTGACCTACAAACAGAAAATGCTGAACAGTAATCGATGAATAGAAAGGCATGCAGAGAGATCTATGGGAAAATAACATGAAATTATCTAAGCAACTGAATCTAAACCAATATCAACTTTCCCAAATCAAGTTATCACACTAGCAGTTGCATGGAAGAGCAAAAATTGTGTTTTTGGTGGCAGTAGTAGTGCCTTGACCTCAAATCGTAGTCCCAGGAAGGGAGAAAGGAGATGGGGACTGTTTTTGGCCTTTTTGAATCTTATTTTTTCACTGCAGTAACTTACTTAAGCAACTTGAAACAAAAACAACTATATTAACCATCAAAAGCAACCTAATCTAACAAAGTAAAATGAATCTATGCAACAGAAATTAACTCATGAATTGAAGCAAAAACATATAAGTACATGGTAGGAGGTGATAGGTAGCTTGGGTTGGGCCCTAACCCAAGAGCTTTAGCCCTCTGAAAGAGATCAGTGTTGGCTCAAAAATTGTTTCATCTTCATTATCAAAAATAGCGGTTACATTACATAAATTGTTCTCAAAAAGGAACTCGAAAATAAGTTGAACACAATGCTGCACAAAAGTGCGAAAATCTACTAATAACTGACTAAAATAATGAGGCTTTAAGCCTCCTTAATTATACAAATGGGGCCTCCAACAGTCCTCCTAAAATCAAGGAACTCGGCTTCCCAGAACTGAAGATAAACAGCAGTCCTACTTTACTTGCTCGGTTGCCCCTTGGAATCATCAATGTGGACCTTTATGCTTCGAGTTTCTGATGGAGGATTTGAGAAAAGGGGTCATAAATGAAGGAGACACCCCCCTTACAAATCCTCTTCCCTGTTTTCCTTGAGTTTTGGCTACCATTTGCTCATAAATTCCTTCACTTTGTCCAAAATTGTCCAAAAAATCTACATAAAACATTCATTAGACTACATGGCAAAGTGACTAACCCAATTCACTCTATTAGCATAAATATATTCAAAAACATGCAACAAACTAGTGAAAATGGTGGATTAAGTCAAAATAATATGCCAAATGAGCCCATATAATTACCCATTTCTGGGGCTCATCAGAGATGCACCCGATGTTGGATGTTTTCCTTTAAATTTCCCATAAATAAATCTAACAAATTACCCTTTGAAATATTCACTACTTTGAGACTCAACTTTGGGAATTATTGAATGTGTTTTGTAACTTGACCTTTTGTTGAAGATTTACTAATTGACTAAATAATGTATTTCCCTTAACATCCCATAATATGATATCAATTCCTTTGTAAAAATGGACCAAGATGTAACAAAATCCATTTCCTTTCATAAAGCCATTGATACCATACATGTTGGTCTTGTTCTAAAAACATGGATGCAATATTTACCTTTTATAGGGATGCCACTTGGTGTAGATCACAGTATTCCCATCTGAAATATCCATGTTACAAAATCTTTACCATCAAATTTCCTCATATCAATCTTTTGAATATATTAGTTCCTTAAGGTTGACTTGAAGCCCTGATGATGTGGAACTTTGATTGAAAAATCATGATTATTGTTTTGTGATTTAATATTTTTACTCTGCAATTGTGATAGCATACTCCCCATATGATATTTATTCTCAACAGCATGCTTCTTCTTATGTTCACGATTTCCTTAGATCTCCATATCCATTTTAAGTAGCCTCTCCAAGAGAATATTTTCCATTGCAATCATGGATTTTTGTATTTCTTCCTTATTTTAATTCATTTTTTTTCCTATTCCTTCCTTATTTTCATTCATCTTATTTTCCATTTATTTTATTTTTCCCTTGAGAACTTGATAAATCTACATTTTTCAATATACTTCCATTTATTTCATTAACTTTATTCTCTAATTGAGATAACCTGAATTCTAAGAATTCACTTTCTTCATGCTTCAAGGATGATTCTTCAATAGATTTAATTTGTGAAGTAGCTTTCTTTGGAGGCATATTGGAAAATAATAATAACACTCCTCTCTATCACAACTTTTAGTCACCAAAAAAAGGGATCTTTTGATCTACAGTTAGGTCGCTAGTAAGTTACATACCTTAATTTAGAGGTTATCATAATGGATAAAGTTTTATTGATTTATCTCTGATATTTTAGCCCTTCTAGATTAAAAAATTTGTTTTGTAATACTCTAATATGTCTTTTCTACAATTCCATATGTGTGAACTAAATTTTATGTTCCAAGTGAAAGTTATGGTAACTTCATTAAGACTTGTTCATTTTTTTCCTCTTCCCACAATCAAACTTGTATGGTGTGCAAAGTGTCCAATTCTTCAAATATAATTCTAAAATTTGTACCTAATGTAGTTATATATGTCTCGTGAAATACCTCAAAATTGAATAGTCTGAAAAGTACCAAATAGGAAGATATAGAAAAAATACCAAGTTAGCCTATTTATAATTTATTTTAGGATTGTTCACAAACCCTAACTTCCACAAGGTCTAATTCTGAAAGTATAATGAACCAAATTTTGAAATTGAACCAATTGTTCCTCATTATTTATTCTTAATACGGTCCAAGTTTCATAATTTGAAACCTCACAAGAAGAAAAAAGATAGTTCCCAATATATCTTCTAATTATTCTCCAAGTTTCATCATCTGAAACCTTACAACAACAAAAAAATATATATATATATATGGTGAAAATTCCATGATGACCTATTTAAAGCAAGAAAACCCTAGGATCATGAGCTCTGGTACCAAATGTTATGAACTTTGCACCTTAAAAATGATAAGAAACTAATAATTATAGTCATATTTGAAGGGGAAACCTCCTTTTACATTGAATCCAATGTATAAAACAATATTTTATGATTCTAAGGCTAGGTCATCTTAGTATATATAGGAGACAAGGCTTACAACAATAATAAAATGGGACCACGAGGGGTTATATCTTACATACAATATAAGAATATAAATGTAATTACTCAATATCTAGGGCTTACTAAGGGGTTTTAGGGTTAACATAGGGATTATATAGTGTTGAACAATGAATGTGTATGTCAATTACAATACTAAGAGACAGTATCTACAATGATTTAGGTGATGAATGTCTCATATATAATTTTACATATTTTAATTTATTACCTATTAGGAGAAAATCACATAAGGATTACATGTTTGTAAGTGAGAAATGAAAGGAAAAATGTCTTTTAACTCAAAATTTATTGATTAGGCAATTTTCTCCATATCAACATTGACAATCTCCTCTCCGAAAGCATTTCTTAAAAATGTTCAAATTAACAAAATTATTCAAATTAAATCTAACTTTCAAAGCTTAAACCCAACAATTTGTACTATTCCATAGCCCATAGATAATAAATGCAAGAAATATGACTTCCTTTTTACTTGAAATGTGTTGAATTATTATTTGTAAATTATTGAGAAGATTCCACTAGATAGTTCATCAATACAAATCTTATAAAAAATATGTTGAAATCGAAAACATTTACTATGACATTAATTTTCCTTAGATTTATGGATTTATTAAGTTAATTTTTTTTGTTTATTCATGTAACATATAAAATGTGGAATATAGAGAACATGTAAATAGATCACTCAAAAACCACAATAACAACAAGATATGACCTAATAAACCCTTTTGAGAGAAAACCCAGCTAGAAGGTGATGTTGCTCTACTTTATCTTTCTTTGAAGGGAAATGAAGAAAATATAAAGGAGTGAAACTTGTGACCCATGGGATTCTACCCTCTTTCCATCCATTCTCAACAACTTTTCTCTCTTATGGAACAAAATTCACTTGAATATAATGAGACTCATTTTCCTCCTCATTGCATGGTTATAACACAACCCATTAGCCAACTAGAGGTTAAATTTGACCCATTCAACACATAACATGAGTCAAAATTTGATCCTTCTAGAATCTTATTAATCATTTCCATGTGTGTAGCACCTTTTTAATGAGTAATGGGTCCTACCATGGCATCCTTTTGAATTATGTTGGTCAAACACGATAAATCAACTTCCAAGAGGCATAAATTTTGTGTCAGAAAACCAAATGATGTGATTCTTACGCCGTTAGAAAGGTCTTAGAGTGTAGAATAGCCATATGGAGTGTAACACTCAAGTAGAAAAGTTTTAACCCCAAAAAATGTCATTTAAGGACTCAAATTGGCCCTGCAAAATAACCCAAATTCTCTAAACTGGGTCCCGCTACTAAAACTAGCAGTGGAACTTGATTTCTATTATTTTCCACTGTGAAAGCATCAATATGGAAGGAAAATAATATAATTATCCAATATGGATCATATCTTCACATTTTGGGAGGTTTTTGTTCCCCAAAATCTTTTATTGAATGAGGTGAGGAAATTTTTTCTCTACCTTTTCCTAGGAGTATCATTTAGCCTTTCCTAGAAGTTGTCCTTTGAACCCATTCTACAAAATATCATGCCTCCTATGTCTTTTAGTTCTAGACCTTTTATGTATAAAAAAAATCCTCTAACAGCTCTACTTAAGAATGTATCTAGGTAGACTAAGTCTAGAGTCATTACCTCCTACCTTTTATAGCATCTTGAAAGGGCATATCGCAGAGCCTTGATTTCCTTACTAGGACCCTACAGCCTCTCCTTGTTTAATGTAACGTTACTCTATCTCCCACCTTGAATAATTCCTTTGTTATATGTTAATAATGTATGGCCTTGTTCTTTTCTAGTGACTTCTTTAATGTCTCTTGTACTTCCAGATGGATCTTCCTGACCTTCTCAACAAATTTCTCTGCCCTTAAGGCATCCCCTATGAATCCTTGTTGACTCCTCCTTTTTTCTGTATGTAATATCCAAAGAATAAGGTGGAAAATATCCAAAACAAGTTTCAAATTGGGACTTACAAGTATAAGTGTAGATTGCTCTGTTGTAAGAGTGTTGTATATATACCATATTTTCATCCCAAGTCTTCAAATGCTTCTAATTATAACCCCCTAAAAGTTGTATGAAATTCTTGTTTACTATTCTGTTTTCCCATCTGTCTATTGATAGAATATTGTAGGCATGTTTAACATCATGTTCTCTTTCTCCCACAATGTAGATCAAAATGCACTGAGAAATCTAGTGTTTGTGTCTAAAACAATGCCTCTAGTATCCCAAAGTGCACCCAAACTTGTCCACAAAACAAGTTTATCGCTTCTTACATGTTGATGGTATTTTTATAGGGCATGAGAGTGCGCATCTTATTGAACCTATAAACTATCATGAATAGGTAATCATGTCCCTTCATATTTGTTGGTAAACCTCCCACATATTCCATAGAGATTCTTTTTCAAGGATGAGTGGAACAAGCTGTAAAGGATGTTACATACTTTATTTTCTATTACTATGGTTATTGGTACAATAAAGCATGCATCCTCTTATGAACATAGCTATGTCTCCTTACATCTTAGGCTAATACACATGCCTCTATAATTTGGTCATCGTCTTCCCTCCACCAAAATGCCCTGCAACCTTGGAGGTGTGAGTCTTGTCTCCCCACCTTTTAGAGTATCTTGAAAGGGTATATCGCAGAGCCTTTATTTCCTTACTAGGACTTTGTAGCCTCTCCTTGTTTAAAGTAACCATACTCTATCTCCCACCTTGAAAAAACCATTTATTCTATGTTAATCATGCATGGCCTTGTTCTTTTCTCATGACTTCTTTAGTGTCTCTTGTACTTGCAGATGGATCTTCTTGATCTTCTCATTAAATTTCTATGCCCTTAAGGAATCCCCTGTGAGATCCTCGTTGACTCCTTGTCCATATCTAATATCCAAAGAATAAGGTGGAAAATATCTAAAACATGTTTCAAATGGGTACTTACAAATAGAAGCATGGATTGCTTTATTATAATAGTGGTGTATATATACCATATTTTCATCCCAAGTCTTCAAATGCTTCTAATTGTAACCCCCAAAAGTTGTACCAAACTCTTGTTTAGTATTTTTGTTTTCCCGTTTGTCTATTGATATAATGTTGTAGACCTATTCAATTTCATGTCCACCTTCTCCCACAATGTAGTCCAAAATGCACTAATAAATTTAGTGTCCATGTCTAAAATCATGCCTCTTAGTATCCCAAAGTGCGCCCAAACCTGTCCAAAGAACAAGTTTATCTATTCTTACCCATTGATGGTATTTTTATGGGGCATGAAAGCACATCTTATCGAACCTATCAACTAACATTAACAGGTAAGCATGTCCCTTCCTATTTGTTGGTAAACCTCCCATAAAGACCATGTAGATGTTTTCCCAAGGATGAGTGGAATAGGTAAAGGGTGTTACATACTCTATTTACTATTAGTAGGTTTATTGGTACAACAAAGCATCCATCCTCCTATGAACCTAGCTACATTTCCTTCCATATTAAGCTAATACACATACATCTATAAGTTGGTCATTGTCTTCCCTACACCAAAATTCCTTGTAACCTTGGAGCTGTGAGTCTCTCTGATTAATTGTAGCCACTCAAATTTAAGAACACATAACTCATCCAACATTTAGAGTAACCCATTTTGCATATGATAGTAAATTGTGTTATCTCCATTTTATACATGATTTTAGTTCTCCAACTATTGAAACACCTCCTTGAATTCCTTATCCTCTATATATGCCCCTCTGTTTGCATCATTGGTGAAAGGATCCATGTGCATCAAAGTTCCCAAAATTTTGATATTTGATGTAGGTGGCCTTGAAATCATGTTGGCCAAAAATTTTGTGCCTCCCTCTTGGGCTTGATAACTAAATGAAATAGTTGTAAAAAAACCATCCATATGTAATCCCTATTTTATTGTAACCTAATCTGAGCCTTCACATACTATTGTGGCTGGGTAATCTATGTGGATGATTGTCTCCTTTCCATTAAAATGTCATTTCCACTTGTTGACAACTTGTACTAGATCATAAACCTCCTTGTCATAGGTAGGATAGTTAAGAACTGCCCCACAAAATAGTTCAAAATGTTTAAAATGCAACAAGAACTTATTTAATTTTCCCTTGAATTAAATTAATTTAGGATAAAAATTGTAATTCCACATAACAAGACAACTTTTACGAATTAACTAAGTTAATTTGACTTAGTTGGTTAATTTAATTCGAGTTGAGGGTAAAACTTGAGTCATGTAGAGTGTCTCCTACTTTATAGGAGCCCTGGTTGAGTTTATTTTGAGTTGTAATTAATTAATTCAACTTAACTGAGTTAAATTCAATTAAACTAGTTCCAACTGATGGACTAACTAGTAGGAGGTCTAAAAGTGGGGTGTTGCTTCAGTGTTCAACTGGTTAACTAATAATCTAGCCATAAATAACACATGCAAGTGTGATCTCAGAGTTACCCAATTGAGATTGGAGTTCATGGTAGTGTACTATCAGTGGTATAATCATCCAAATTGTACAAGCGGTGCATGCAATATAGGAAGGCCTATGATGGATTGCATAATTCAAATTGACGAATTTCCCTAATTAATAGGGGATAATTCCTAAGGAAACAATGCAAGAAAATAGGGACTTGGGGAAGAAGAAAATTGGTTAAGTGTTGGCCAAGGCTTGTCTAGTAAGCAGTGAGATATATAGAGATAGTGCATAGGTTGCTCAGGCTTGGGAAAATAATTGTAATCTTCTCATGTTTTCTTACTAATGCAATATACATATAGCAGGGGTTTTTAGTTGTGGCTTTCCCCATGAAATCATTGTATAATGTTCTAATTGAATTCTTTCTCTTGTATGCTTCATGATTTCTCAATTGATTAATTTTTTTTTCCAATGACTAGAGTAGATTCAAGTCTTTTGTTTTAGAAAATTACATAAGTAGTTTGAATATACAAGGAATTTATACATGGTATCAGAGCAGAAATCACACCAGAAGAAAAGAATATGAGTTTTTCTTTGCAGGTGAAATCGAATTTGCAGCATCATTCTTCAAAGCCAATTGGATGTCATTTTATGGATTGAGACTCAAGTATGCCCTTGACGGTAGCTTGAATTATATGTAGAAAATATATGATAGGTTAACCCAATAATGCAATATAAATCAAAGCAGAATACTATAACCTACTTCTACTATCAATTTGTGGAAGCTTAAAGATCGAGCTAAAAAATATAACCAGAAGAAGAAGAATCAATGGCACAATACACATGAAAATACTTTGGGGAAATCCTCAGCTAAAAACCCTGCACTATTGTATTATCATACATGGTGGAAATACATAGGAATTATACAAAGCCTTAGCTCTCACAGCTAGCCAGCTCTCAGTACAATCCTCAAAAATGCTCACATGCAATCTTGGCTTCTCTCCATCCTTCCTCTCTGCCCTCCAAGCTCCTATTTCCTTGCATTGTTCCTTGTGGATGATTTTCCTATTACCAAGTGGAAAAACAATCCTTCAAAACTGCGCAATCCTCAAGGATGAATCCTTGACTGCATGCATGAGTTTTCACCATGAGAAAACACATGAAACTGATAGTACACTATCCTTAAACATTAATCTCAACTGGTTCTTTCTCATAATAGACATGCATGAGTTTCTAATGAGGGAATCTTCAGTTAACTAGAGTAGCACTAGTTGAGTGCATTAATGCATCAACTGACTATTAACTCACTATTAGTTCCTCATATAATTTGGAACTAATTTAACTAGACTTAACTTAGTAAACTAAGTTAACTAATTACAACTCAAATATAACTCAATCTTATCTCCTTAATTTAAGGGATAACTCTTGCAT
>APFE030634247.1:219150-262436 GCA_000404065.3 Pinus taeda | reverse complement strand
AAAATAAATTAATTAATTAATTCCAAGTAGTTGTTAAGACTAAATTCGATTTTAATTCACAATTTAATTCAAGGACAAATTAAATTGGAATATTCTTGTTTCCATATTTCAATACTCCCTCTCAACAAGAAAGGGATTATCTTCCACCCCTATCTTGTCTCTATGGAACTCAAATTTACACTTTGAAAATGCCTTTGTCAAAATGTCAGCATCTTGCTCCTCTGTCGAAATATATTGCAGCAACATGATCCTCTAGACCTGTAAAAAGCCACGGGAAACAAATATTGCCTTATGTTTCTCCACACTACCATCGGCAGCTTGATTTACCTTGTAAATCCAACGGGAACTCAACACTAACTTGTTCTCCGATCTCGGAACCACATCCCAAACACTGTTACGAACTATGGAGTCATACTCCTCCACCATAGCATCAACCCAAATCGGTTGTTGCACTACTTCCTCAAAGGAAGATGGCTCAGTCTCAACACATTCCCCAGCAAGGGCCATGTATCCAGTGTACCTCTCAGGGGACCTCCTCTGTCTACACTGAGAAGACGGTGCTCCCACATTCTCTTTCGCATCCTCCAACAATCTGTCAACTTCTCTTGTGTGCTTCCATCCATCTCTGGAAGACTCTGCTTGAGTGGATATCTCCACTTTTGTAACCTCTGCATCTGACTACTCCACATCAGTCTGAGGCTCCTCCTCCTTAGGAACCAACAGTTCCTCCACAGCCTGTAGTTGGAGCTCCCTCTCAAGGGAAACTCACATGGCCTTCTGCTCATCAAACATGAGATATCTGTGAACCATTGTCCTCTGACTGGTAGGCAAGTACACCCGATAGTTGTGAGGTGTATCAGTGTACCCCACAAATATCCCCAACTCTGTTATCAGCTCAAGCTTCTTCTGTGCATCCTTTGTCATATGGCAATATACCGATGAGCCAAAGATCCTGAAGTGACCCACATCTAGTCTCTTATTGGAGAAATCTTCCTCTGGTGTCTTCATCCCAAGTATGCGATGTGGGCTTTTATTCTACAAATAGACTTTTGTGTTGCATGCCTCAGCCCAAAAGTGAAGTGGTAGGCCTTGGTCATACAACATTGCCCGTGTTTCCCTACAATAATTGTGTTCTTCCTCTCGGTCGCCCCATTCTGCTGTGGGTTATGAGGTGCCATCAACTCTCGTTTAATTGCTTCCACTACACAAAAGTCCTTAAACTCTTGAGAGACATATTCTCCACCATTGTCGCTTCTCAAGAAATTGACCTTCTTCCCTGACTCTTTCTTGACCAAAGCTTTGAACTCATAAACTTTGTGAAATTTTGGGCCTTCTTCTGCATGAAATAAATCCAGCATTTACGAGAATAGTCATCAATGAAAATCACATAATACCTTTGCTTCACTGTGGATGTCTTTGAGAATGGTCCACACAAATCAGTATGAACTCGCTCTAAGATAGCCTCTGCTCGACTATCTCAATCATGAAAGGAAGACTTGGTGTACTTTCCTAAAGTACAACCTTTGCATGTGTCAACTTGCTCAATTTTACCTTTGGGAAGTCATGTAGATATTCACTGCATTATCTTCAAATCCCCATGATGCAAATGGCCCAACCGCCTGTGCCACAACTCGCCAATGTCTTGGCTTTGCACCAATTCTACTTTCTTACTCAATGATGCACAATCATCTACCTCTATCTTATAGAGATTCTTCACTCGAATCCCTATCCTCTTGGTCTGACCCATGTCTATGTGTCTTAGGAACACCTTTCCTTTACTGAAGACAACATCGTAGCCTTTGTCCTCCAACATCGTGACCAATACCAAGTTCTTCTTCAGTCCAGGCACATACATCACATCTGTCAAGGTGAGAGGAGCTCCATGACCCCTCTGAAAAGCAATCGTGCCCACTCCTGAAACACTATACCTTCCATCGTCACCCATCTCTATGTGCATCTTGAGGTCTTTCTCCTCCAAGGCACTAAATAAATTTTTATCACGGTCATGTGGAATGAGACTCCACTGTCAAGATACTAGACACAACCCATCATCAATGACACCATGCATGCGATGAGGGTAAAGTCCATTTCGAACTGAGAGGCTAATGCCTCACCTTCCGATCCTTCCAAGGATCCCTTCTTGGACTTCTTCAATGGGGAATTAGTCACATAATGTTCCATCTTGTGACACTTAAAGTATCTTACTTTAGACATGTCACCCTTCTTCCCTCCATGAGAAGAATTCAATTTGAAATTGGAAGCCTTCCCCTTCCCTTTCCTTGCCTTACTTGCTAAGGCCAGATTTTCTTCATCATCATTCTTGGATGAAGAACCATCTCGTGTTCTCCTCCTGATCTCCTCCTGCATAAGATCCAACCATAGTTTTTCCCAATCTGGCAGTTTCTCCCTTCCATTCATAGAGTCCTAATAACTATTCTAACTCTTTGGAAGGGCAAGGAGAGTGAGGCTCACCATATCATCATCGACAGTAGTTATTCCCACAATGCCAAGCTCATCTCTGCAGGGGTTGAGCTTGTTCAGATATGTGGAAATAGTATCACCCTTCTCCATCTTGATTCTTCGAAGCTTATCCTTGAGCGCCAATTTCCTCTGGGCACTATTGTTCTGATAGAGGTCCTTCAATGTCTTCCACATTGAAAATGGAGTATCCTTCACATGGAGACTCGAGAAAATATGGTCACAAACTCCCTCAAGGATGATCCGTCTCGCCTTCGCCACACACTTCTTCCACTAGCCAACTCTTGTGCATTAGTTGAAGTTGGCTTTGGGATTTCCTGATCAATGAATTCCTTCAAGCCATTGTCTTCTAATACAGCCTCCATTCTATCTTTCCATGCTATGTAATTTGAGCTACCTTCCAAGGCATACTCGAGTCTCAAGCCATAGAATGCTATTGGCCAACGTTGAAGTATGATATGATTTCGATTTTCACCTACAATCCTGAACTTCAAACTTTGAATTCTCTTCTCAGTATATTGTTCACAGCTCTAATACCATGTGGAAAATCTCTACAAATCTAGCTCTGATACCATGTAGAAATCTGTGATAGGTGAACCCGATAATGCAATATAAATCAAAGCAGAATACTATAACCTACTTATTCTATCAATTTGTGGAAGCTTAAAGATCGATCTGAACAATATAACCAAAAGAAGAAGAATCAATGGCACAATACACATGAAAATACTTTGGGGAAAGCCTAAGCTAAAAACCCCACACTATTGTATTATCATACATGGTGGAATTACATAGGAATCATACAAATCCTTAGCTCTCACAGCTAGCCAGCTCTCAGTACAATCCTCACAGATGCTCATAGGAAATCTTGGCTTCTCTCTAGCCTTCCTCTCTACCCTCCAAGCTCATATTTCCTTGCATTGTTCCTTGTGGATGATTTTCCTCTTACCAAGTGGAAAAACAATCCTTCAAAACTGCACAATCCTCAAGGATGAATCCTTGATTGCATGCATGAGTTTTCTCCATGAGAAAACACATGCAACTGATAGTACACTATCCTTGAACATTAATATCAACTGGGTCTTTCTCATAATAGACATGCATGAGTTTCTGATGAGGGAATCTTCAATTAAACTGGAGTAAGCACTAGTTGAGTGCATTAATTCATCAACTGACTGTAACTCACTATTAGTTCCTCAAATAGTTGGAACTAATTTAATTGGACTTAACTCAGTAAACTGAGTTAAACTAATTACAACTCAAATATAACTCAATCTTATATCCTTAATTTAAGGGATAACTCTTGCATGACTTCAAAAAGACTTCTAACTTGAATTTCTCCAACTAATTAACTTAAAATAAATTAATTAATTATTTCCAAGTAGTTTTTAAGAATAAATTCAATTTTAATTCACAATTTAATTAAAGGACAAATTAAATTGGAATATTCTTGTTTCCATATTTTAACATTATATTACTTGGAAGGACAAGATTGAGGCAGTGTTGGAAGACAACGGGCTAAAGAAATTCACAGACAATGATATTCCTAAGCCTCCAACAATCGATTCTCAAGATCTGGCAGAGTGGAAAAAATGTGTGGAAAAGGTGAGGAGGATCATACTTGAAGGATTTCGAGATCATATTGTCTCGAACCTCCACGGGAAGGATACACCATATGCAATGTGGGAAGCCTTGATAGACTTGCTTCAGAATAGGAGTGACCACAGGAAGTTGGCACTTAAGGACAAGATTCGCAAGATAAAAATGATTAAGGGTGACATAATACCACAGTACTTGAGCATGTTCACCTAATGTTAGTATGAGCTTAGGAGCATTGGTATTACAGTTTTTGAAGATGATCTGGTCATCCTAGCACTTATAGGCCTTCTCAAGAGCTAGCATAGCTACCAGGATTTGGCAAATGGGAGGGAGCATCTACCAAAGTGGGAGTGGTTGTGGTCTAACTTGGTGCAAGAAGAGATAAGGCAGAACACCAGAGATGGAACCTTATCTAAGCATGATGATGAGGATAAATGTGCCTTGGATAGAAAGGAAAAGAAATTGAAAGGGAAGAAATCCCAATCCAAAGGGAATTCTAGTCAGAGCGGCAAGAAGAAGGACTTGTCGAAGATTAAATGTTTTCATTGTCATGTGTTGGGACACTATGCCACAAAGTTTCTACACAAGAAGGTCAGAAAGAAGCCCTTAGGAGGAGCGATAGGTGAAGCTCTATCTTCACAATTCGAGTTGGATTTCACACTCATTGCATGCATGGTGACATCGGTGATGGGTAGTGTGTGGTATCTAGATAGTGGAGCCTCATTGCATATGACAGGCAGCAAATAATTTTTCAGTGATTTGGAGGAGAAGGACCTCTAGATGCACATCGGGATGGGAGATGATGGAAGGTATAGTGCAACTGGCATCGGTATTGTTACTTTTCAGAGGGATTCTAGCTCTCTTATGACATTAAAAGATGTCATGTATGTTCTAAGTCTAAAGAATAATTTAGTTTTAGTTACTATGTTGGAATATTGTGGCTATGGTATGATATTTAGAAAAGGAGAGGTTTTCCTTAGACACATCGTCGCAGGACAAGTGAAGTGAATCAAGGTTCAGGTGAAGAACCTCTACAAATTAGATGTAGAAGATTGTGCAACATTGAGCACGAAAGTAGAGAAGGTGTAGAGCTGAGACATCGGTGAATTATTTCATAGAAGATTGGGCCATTTTCATCATGGAGCTTTGAAGATCATGTTGCAAATTTCCACAGGACTTCCCAAGGGTTCACTAGAGCAGTGTGATAAATGCAAAGGGTGTACATTGGGGAAGTACACCAAATCCACCTTTCATGATAAGGATAGACGAGCATAAGCGATCCTTGAAAGAGTTCACTCAGATGTGTGTGAACTATTCTCGATAGCCTCCATGGCCGAACACAGGTATTATTTGATATTTGTAGATATTTTCTCACGTAAGTGTTGGATTTTCTTCATGCAGAAGAAAGATCAGACGTTCTCTAAATTTTGTGAATCTAAATCACTTGTTGAGAAAGACATTGGCAGGAAATTGAAGGCTCTCAGGACTCAGGAGCAATAACGGTGGAGAATATGTGTCAAATGATGTAAATAACTTGTGTGCATCAGAAGGCATTCAATGGGAATTAATAGCACCCCATAACCCACAATAGAATGCAGTTGTTGAAAGGAAGAATAGAAGTATTATGGGAGCAACATAGGCAATGTTCCATGATCAGGGCCTACCGTTTCATTTGTGGGATGAAGAATGCAACATAGCGGTATATGTGTAGAACATGAGTCTTCATCGGATTCTCAGAATGAGTACACCAAAAAAAGATTTTTCAAGGAAGAAACCAGATGTTTCACACTTCGGGATCTTTGGTTCATTAGTTTACTATCATGTTACCAAGGATGAAAGGAAAAAGCTAGAGTGGATAGCTAAGTTGGGCATATTTGTGGGGACACTGATACACCTCACAACTATAGGGTGTATCTTCCATCTCACAAGATATCGGTTGTTCGTATAGATGTGAAGTTATATGAAGGGAAGGCCATGAGATGTTCCCTTGAGAGGGAGCTTCAGTTACATGCAGATGAGGAGCTTTTAGCTCTGAAGAAACTCAATATGATGTGGAGTAGCCACATGCAAAGGAGCAGAGAGTGGAAGCACCTACTCATGCAGAGACATCCAGATATGTAAGGAAGCAGGCCATAGAATTTTATTAATCAATGCATGATGCTAGAGAGAATGTGGGAGCACCCACATCACAGTGTAAGAAGACGAGGTCACTAGATCAGTACATGGGCTACATGGCTCTAATGAGCAAGAGTGTAGAGACTAAGCCATCCTCATTAGAGGAAGCAGTGTAGCAACCAGTATGGGTTGATTCCATGGTAGAGGAGTATGACCCCATTATCAGGAATAGTGATTGGGAAGTTGTCTAAAGGCCAGAGGACAAGTCAGTGGTAGGTTCCAGGTTGATCTACAAGGTGAAGCAAGCAACAGATAGAAGTTTTGATAAACACAAGGCAAATTTTGTGGCCAAGGGGTTCTCTCAGGTGGAGGGAACTGATTAAGAGGAGACCTTTTCTCCAGTAGCAAGGTACTCTTCAATCAGATATATTAGAGCACTTTCTGTGCAAATGGGATGGAGGATACATTAGATGGATATGAAGACAACATTCCTCATTGGAGTGATTGAGGAAGAGGTGTACATAGAGTAGCTGAAAGGATTTGAGACCTTCGACAGATATTCACATGTGTGTAGACTCAAGTGAGTGGTGTATGCATTTAAACAAGCACCCTATGCTTAGTACACCAGGATCAACAGTTATTTCACCAGGATGGGCCTCATCAAAAGAGAAGCAGATGCAAACCTTTATCATATTGTGGTTGAAGGTAAATAATTGATTATTGTATTATATGTCGATGATTTAATTCTAACAAGTGATGAGAAGTTGATCAAATCTTGAAAATAGCATCTTGCAAGAGAATTCAAGATGAAGGACCTAGGTCTAATGCATTATTTCCTCAGTATGGAAATATGGTAAGGAGATGGGGAATTGTTTGTCTCTCAAGGTAAGTATGCCAACGATATGCTAAAGAAGTTCCACATGGAGAGCAGTGAACCCATGGAGACTCCTCTAGCAGAGAATTGGAGGAGGGAAGATGTTACTTCAGGTGAAGTAGTGGAGGCTACCATTTACAAGTAGCTTACGAGTTCACTTATGTACTTGGTGAACACATGATCGTACATGTGTTTTTCAGTTAACCAGCATATTCAATAAATGGTTAGTCCAACCAAACTATATTTGAAGGCAACTAAACATGTGTTGAGATACCTCAAAGGCACCACTCAGTTTGGTCTTTGGTATAGATGGACAGAGGGAGTGAAACTACAAGGCTTCATAGATGCAGATTGGGCAAGGAGTCCATAAGACAAGAAGATCACATCATGGGGAATCTTCAATATTAGGCCAGTAGCAATTTCTTGGTACAGCAGGAAGCAGAGATCAATTGCACTTAGTTCAGCAGAAGCAGTGTACATGGTTTCTAGTCAAGCAACTTATGAGTCTATCTGGATGAGGAAGATCCTTGTTGGGTTATTTGGTTAGTAGATGGATCCTATAGTGATTTACTTTGACAATCAGAGATGTATCAAACTCTTTGAGAATCTAGTTTTTCATGATCAGTCCCAGCCTACTGACATCTGGTATCACCATCTATGAGATTGTGAGCAAAGAAGAATCATGTTGATGGAGTATATTCCTACAAAGGAACATGATGTAGACATCTTAACTAAGGCACTGTCAAGAGGCAAATAAAATTTCCACAGAGACGAGATTAGGGTATTTGATAATCCCTTTCTTGTTGAGAAGGAGTGTTGAAAATGCAACAAGAAAATCCTTATTTAATTTTCCCTTGAATTAAATTAATTTAGGATAAAATTGTAATTCCACATAACAAGACAACTTGTACGAGTTAACTAAGTTAATTTGACTTGGTTAATTTAATTCGAGTTGAGGGTCTAACTTGAGTCATGTAGAGTGTCTCCTACTTTATAGGAGCCCTAGTTGAGTTTATTTTGAGTTGTAATTAATTAATTCAGTTTAACTCAGTTAAAGTCAGTTAAACTAGTTCCAACTGATGGAGGAACTAGTAGGAGGTCTAACAATGGGGTGTTTCTTCATGTGTTTTCAACCAGTTAAGTGATAATTCAACCATAAATAACTCATGAATGTGTGATATAAGAGTTACCCAGTTGAGATTGGAGTTCAAGGGCGGTGTAATATCAATTGTATAATCATCCAAATTGTACAAGTGGTGCAGGAAGTCAGAGGAAGGCCTATGATGGATTGCGCAATTCCAATTGATGAATTTCCCTACTTAATAGGGGATAATTCCCAAGGAAACACTTCAAGGAAACAGGGACTTGGGAAAGCAGAAAAATGGTTAATTATTGGCCAAGTCTTGTCTAGGAAGCAGTGAGACAGATAGCAATAGTTTACAGGTTGCTTGGGCTTGAGAAAAGCATTTTAATCTTCTCATATTTTTTGACTAATGCAATGTATAGATAGCAAGGATTTTTAGTTGTGGTTTTCCCTAGGAAATCATTATGTAATGTGTTGATTGAATTCTTTCTCTTGTATGCTTTGTGATTTCTCAATCGATTAACTATTTCCGTTGATGAGTAGTGTAGATTCAAATCTTCTGTTTTAGAAAATTACATAAGACGTTTGAATCTACAAGGAATTTCTACACAAAATGGTAGCATACAAGCCTTTGTGCATGCATCAACATCATTCCCATAACTCCTCAATGGCCTTCTACTAACAATTTATTCATTGGAAACTCTTATCACTCGATGTTATGGCATGGAATGATACTACTATTATTGAAATGAGGCTATGAATTTTATCAAGTACTATGTTGCCCCAATGAAACTCCTAGCCTTAAAAACATTGGTAGCATGGACCACTTCATGATGGCCTCCTTCTCGGTATGATCTATCTTCAATTCTCCTCCACCAATTAGATATCCTAAATACATCAAAAATTATTGTGTAAACTCACAATTCTTGAGATTTGTTAGGAATTGGCGCTTCTCCAATGTTTGTAGCACCTACCTAAAATGTGAGATGTGTTCCTCCCAAGTAGCACCATACACCAGTGTCTCATCCAAATACACAATAAAAAATGAATCTAAATATGGGTGCAGTATATCATTCATTACATAAGAGAATTTACTAATCAAGCTAATCATTGAGGCTAATACATTTTCATATGTGTGTGTAAGCACTGTTCATTAATTTATAAGGATCCATAAACCCAACTTTGCATTAAAACAATATCGAATACCTCTTTTAACATAAAGAAAACTAATCATGACACTTTTTTCAAATCGAAATAGAGACCCACACAGTGATTTCATTGCAATATGATCTCATGATACAATATATAAGGTGACTCTCTAAGAAACCATAATCTCGAATAAATAGAACTCAAAAATTATGGAATATATCCATTGTTTCATGAGGGAAATTATATGACCTGACCGAGGTAAAAGTGTAAAGTTGGTAATGTTGACGTCAGCATGAATTAGTCATGTAATATTTAAGAAAAATGTATCACGTTATTAAATTTACATATCAGTTTCAATGAAACATAGCTAAATAATAATATAAAATGTGGTGCCCCACTCTAGTTGACTGACATTTATATGGAATTAACATTGATTTAGCCTTAAGACTCACATATTATTCTTGAGGATCTAGACACTTGACTCTATTATTAGTGCATGCAATGGTTATGTTTGTTCCTAGTTGATATTATGATGATGATAGCATTGATGGATATGTATGTTCTCAATTGATATTATGATGATGATAACATTGATGGTTATGTATGTTCCCTATTGATTTTATGACGATGACAACTTTGATGGATATGTATGTTTCCTATTGATGTTATGATGATGATAGTTTTAATGAATGTGTTCCTTATATTGGCTATTTACATTAGTTATGTTTCACAATGAACAACAATGTGAATGACTAGGGCATGTTGATGATACTACTATGACAATTCAACTAACACTAAGAAACATTGTTACTAATGATTATCAAGTATGATAGGAAACCATCGAACGCACTCACATGTGATGAGACAATGACATCTAGTTTGATGGAAATGAATATTTTGTATTTGAAATTTTAAATTTCAGTTTGAATCTTGTTATGAATTCTAATGACGTGTTAATGGATGTAGGCACATGTTAGTTGCTTGGCATAATGACTCAGACATGGGTGATGGGGTTGTACAAATGGATGAAACTGCATGGGAGGGGTGGGATAGTGTCCCTGATTTCACCCACTAGCACTCCCATTGTGACTTGGGTTGGAAGGGTTGGGACACCTTTGCCTTGAAGATCATGATGTCATGGGCGCATGTCCGAAATAGGGTCAATCATGAGGATTTACTGGGGGCACGCATCAAGGCAGATTCCTTGATCCCCAACAACATTAGTCTCACTGTAGAAGGAAACAAGAGAGATGAGAGCAGTATATGTCATTGCACCTATATTTTCTCCTCGTATTCACTAGATGATTGAAGGGCATGATCTAGGTGGCTCAGAAGAGGCTTAGAAAGCAAAGACGACTCAGGAAAGGCTCAAAAACCAAAGTTGTTTGATTATAGTGAAATCAAGGTTAGATTGAAGATCTCGTCACAAGCTTTCCAATGGTGAAAATGGCACCAAAATCTTGTGAAAATTCGATAATCCCACCTGAATCACCTACTGCAACAATTGATTAAACTTCTCATATCTATTAAATATTGAAACAAATTATTTATTATTTCTTAAAGCAAATATCGAAGCTATCATATTGCAACCTTGACTTAATTAATTAATTTTCCCAAGAAAAGAATAGAACAAATAAAAAAGGATGCACAAGTGACACAGTGTTTTTTGGACGAATGTCCTCGAAAAAACCAAATGCGGGAAAACTAGTGTAGCAGTTCTAAGGGTTTTATATTATTAAGCAATATTTTCTAAATACAACTCTAGATTCCCTTCTAGAAATCCAGTTACAGAGAAAATAAACTGGCAGAAAAACTTAGTGATATTACCTCACTCTACCCAGCAATTCTGGCTATTCCGACAATTGAACCAAATATCCCCAACTATCTCTATGTTGGATCTGTGTTGACCCTGCCTCAACCTCAATAGTCTCTATGTCAGCCCAACTGGGAAACATATTCCCTCTGAAGCAGTTCCCAGCCTTCCCGACTCAAAAATCTCAGCTCCCCAGTAGATTCCAGATTTCGGCACTGGAAGACTGCACTACTTCTGTGTGAGTCCTTCTGTCTCTACGTCAGCTCTACATGGGCCCTTCTGGCCTAGCGTCAACCCCTCCTGGGTCTACGCTTCCTCCTCCTAGTGTCTCTCTGCCCCTCTGCTATTTATCTTGGGTCCTGCAGAAGATACTCCAACCCAACTATCCCTACCCCTCACTACAAATGCTCACTATCGAAAATCTCTCAGCAACTGCTCTGCTTCAAAAAATCGATTCTCTGAACTCCCTTTGTGTGTATTCCAAGTGACCCTCAAGCCTCCTTAAATAATCTCCCCGGTGACATTCAACAACCCATATTAGAAGCTAATCAATGGTTAAGATCATTTATGCTTGATCCTTGTCTTCTTCTAGAAGTTACACGCACAGTTTATATTAATACCCTTTAATTATTTTATTTTCCTAAGTTTAGACTTAGGGTCCCATTAAAAATAATTAATTATTTTAATAAAACTGTTACTCGGAGGAATTTCCCAAAACTCTTTTTGGGTTCTTTGGATACATGTGCCCAAGCCTCCCTTAATTTGATACTTAGAGGACATCCAACGCTACCAGAAATCAACAAATCCGACTTCATATGTGAAAGTTATGGTCAATCAAAGTTTTGGTCAAATCGGGCCCCCTAGCTAATGTTAGCAGAGTGCCAACTAAATTTGGAGCCTGGCTAAATCTGGCAGAGCCACTAACGAGGCACCAAATTGACACTTATCAGCAATGGATTTCAGTAGCCAAAAATGGCGAAATTGTCCCCTGTTTAAAATTTCTGGTGACCCCAAATTTGGCCGATGGTTTTTTAAACCAAATTATTGTTTAAAAAAAAACACACGAGTGGCGGACTGCCATCCCTGCTAACCCAACGGTCATATAGATATATATATATATATAATATACTGTTAAAAATTTCGGGTGACCCCAATTTTGGCCGACGGTTTTTAAAACCAAATTATTGTTAAAAAAAATCACACAAGTGGCAGACTGTCGTCCCCGCCAACCCAACGGTCATATGTGTGTGTGTGTGTGTGTGTTGGAGGGGTTTGGGCCTATGTATTTGACCTGGGACCCTTCCTAACACATAATGGCCACACCAATGAAATCAGGGCTAGCTAGATCCAAACCCGCTCAGCTTGTCCGCCAACCCGCCCATGGGCGGCCCCATATGTAATAGCCCTCCATACCACTTAACAACCAATGTTACAAAATAAAAATAAAAATAAAAAATCATTGAGTGCGTTGGATCTGAAGAATCATCAGGGAAAAGACCCTAGGTTCAGGCATGGAGGCCAACAATGGTCCACTATAGTCTAGGACAACGTTGGCATTTTCACCTCACCCCGAAGGGCAAGGAGTCTCACCCGAAGCGTGTCGTGACCAAAGGGGAGAAGGGTTTAGCATGGGGTCGGGAGAATAACAATTGGACACAAGCAATCATACACATGTTCATCCATAATACATGAGAGAGAGGTAGTGATACCCTAAACTCATACACATGGATCCATCATGACTAACACAGAACTAATTGCATTCTAGTATCAATATAGTAATCATCATCTTCATGCAACAAGTAGACTATTTAAAATTTAATAAGCCCACAGAACACGATACGCAATAAATTATAAGTATCAACAACCATCAACTCCGATTACATTAAATCAACAGGATAGAGTACATTATAACTCGACATCTTGCCACAAACAATACATAGAATACCTGGCTTAGTAGCTCGGGTCAGATCGGCTCCACAACCCAGTTCCTTGGCTCCCAGCTCTTCCTATTTCAGCCTCTGCGTCCACATTCCTCCTCAGCAACCAAGTACTCATGTGTCTGGTGGGTTCAACAACAACAACCCCTTCCTTTATGTTCTTCCCCTTTTTATATCCTTCCCATGCAGCCTAAACTGCCAGTTCTCGCTTGGCTGCTTGCTCCCTTGGCTGCTTTTGCGCCTTCCCATCTCCTCGGCTGCCTTTGCCTTCCACTGCCACTTTGTCATCACTCCCCCGCAACTGCTTGTCCCACCACCCAACCGTTGCTTCCATTTTTCCTTTCTTACACTACGGTTGGTCAAAACTGGTCAAAACTTCTTCAAGATTAATGAAGGCTCCAATAGGCCCTAACCACAATTTCTTGACTTGTCCCCAAGTCAAGTCATTTCAACCTTTGGTGGCTCTGTTGATGCTTCCATGTGGTCTACCGGTGGTGGTTATGTTTCTACCGGTGTTGTCTCCATTTTCTATTGTGTCGGCACCTCTTTTGCTGTGATATTTTCTTGTGGAGTAGGCATCTCTTAGGTCTCAATCCTAGCTTGTGGTGTGGCATTTGTTTTTGTGGCCCTTTCTTAACCTTGTCGATCCTTCATTCCAAACAAAGGCTCCAACTCTAGGACTATTATTATTGTTTGTTGCTTGAACTGGGTTTCTAGGTCCCATTTGGCAAGGATTACATCAGAACTTTGTGTGAATGGCTCGACTAATTGTGACGTTAAGGTTGTCGGTCGTTGGCTCTGCAAGTCATCCCATTATTGGCTGCTTGAGTCACATGCCTCCTTCAACAGTAGGACCTGCGTCTGAACCGACGGCCGCAGGTCTCAGATTATTCTTTTCATCCTCGTTGATTCCTCCTCAATTGCGTCAACTTGGTCCTGGAGGACGTCCATTTGTTCACTAATTTGCTGGAGCTGCGCATGGTCTATGCACGTCCTTGCTGGCAAATAGGGATTTAATTTGTTCTCTTAATGGGTAGACCTGGTGGATTTTAGAGCTAGACTACTTGATCAATCGTGGACCTTGCCCATTAGGGCATATCCATTGATGAGTGCTTCAACTAAGGCTTGTTTCTTCATCTCTAGCTCTCTGGCCTTGCTTTCAACCAACCACATGTAGATTCCTATAGGATTAGGCAGTGCAAAACTGACCGTCTCTAGCTTTTGCTTCATTTCTGCATTTTTGGTTGCTAGACGCATGCACACCGTCTGTATATGATCGCAGCAGTCAATCAATGTGTAGGCGGACATGTCTGCTAGTGCTTCTGTGTTGGCTTTAGTGATGGTTGGCCATATGGATTGGAATCGCTGGGTAAGCTTATTCACCTAGGCTTGCAATCCTGTATTTTCTTCTCGCAGGCAATCTCATTCTTCCATCACTGCGAGCAATTTCATTTCCTACTACTCATGTTCCTTGGCCAAATCCTCATGAAGGCTCTCGTCTTTGTGGGATGCTTGCTGAATAAAAGAGAATAGTTGGGTTGATGACCAGTGATGGAGTGTATCGGCCCGCATTGTGTCTGGTTTCAGGAATTGTTGTTGTAAGGGTAGGCCACTTGCAATGTACTTATCGGAGTGGGAGGCAGGTAAATTTTCTTGTTGGGATGGTTGTTGGGATGGTTGTTGGGGTGGCTGAGTGCACTGTGGTGTGGGTGGAGTGATGCTAGGGTTTGGGGGGATTGTGATCTTTATAGGGAGAGCAGGTAACTACGAGCCAGTCCTTTCACCCTGCCAATTGGTATCCAGGCGTCTCCTAGCTGGTGGGTCCAACTCAAAGCATCGGTGTTGTACTCTCAATGGGTGGCATCCCTATGGTCGAGGTGGTGCCTTCTTTCTGACTAGCCAACTGAACCTCTGCTTCTGCAGAAGTCTGTCGGTGACCGAATGAGAGGATCTCAGACACAGTTGCAGAGGTCAAAGCGGTTTGCGGGGATGATTCCTGCAACGGGTGTACTGCAGTGGATGTGGTGGCGGGGATCTCCTTAACTACGGTCATTGCGGGAATTGGGTTTTTGACCTCAACAGTAACGTCGACGACTGGAGCTAGGGGTTAACTTTCAGTCTTTTGGCAACTGGCTTTTTGACTTGGGGGGTGCGGATAACTTGCTTCTTTTGCGGCTTGGGTACCGGCATCGAGGAGGGAGCCTAGGCTATGCCCATGGGAGGTGTCATTGAGAGAGGTGGCATTATAATGGGGAACAGCATGGTTGAACCTTGAAAATGCTTGGGATAGTCACCCTCACCTAGCTCAAATCTTGCGATTGTCCTTCTTATTTTGAACATTTTCTCTTCCATTTGGAGAAAAATTAGTTGGAGTACTTCATCTGCCGCCCTCTTCCTGTTGCTTTCTGCCCCCTCACCCTCTCTATTCTGTGGCATCAGAGATTCGAACATGTACCTGGGCTTCCCTTCTCTCACTTCGCAAGCCACTCCTAGCCAAGACTCCACTTCTCTGTGTAAGGCCTCCTTTGTCAGGCTAAACCTCAATGGCCTTAATTTGAATTTGGTGGGGTTGACACACTGTGGTTTAAGATAAGTGTGCATGTGCGAGGCACTAAACTAGAGCTCGCCTGAGAACTCATCCAAGAGAGTCCTGGGTATTCTCTCCATGCATTGAATGGCGTCCACCATCTGTGCGTACCAACTCTTGAAGGCTCTTTCGTTGATCTCTTTTGTGTTGGGATCCCCCGATACCCTCCATGGTTTGTACCTGAGCGCAATTGCTTGGTCTTCAGTAATGGCTGCCATCTACCTCTCTAGTGGTGGCCTCCACTTCCACATTGCCAGCGCCATTACCAAGTACCTGAACACAGAGCCAGTGCTCCACCGGTAGACATCCTCACATGCCTCAAAAAGTTTGTTGAGCACGAAAGCTGACTAGTTGAGTATCTCTCCTTGGCAGCAATGTTCTTCTATTGAAACATTGTCTAGGGTGCACTTGTTTCTCATGAAGTGCCTCATTGTCTTGCTTGCAATAAGGTAGCAGGTGAACCAGATGTTATCTTTGTTGATCTTGTCTAGCTTCACACCCTTTCCCCCTCTCTCTATTCCATAGCGGGCGTAGATGTTGTATTCTATCTATTTCTCCCCTCGCTTGGCCCTAGCCTAGAATGTTGTGCTGATTGCATTCCGCATTTCTTCCAACCCATTCAATCGATAGATATCTTCTACGTGAATAGGGTATTCTCTGCCCAACCATAGCAAACCTCCATGCATCATGCTCTCCAATAGCTTGGTGCATTGCATGGAGGCCAATTGGGTGCTGAATACAGGAAGATTTCACAGGTTGAACAACATATACCTCTATAGCCCTCTAAAGTCCTCTCTGATTCTAGAGTTCCTGGTGCCATCCTCCCTTTTAAATTCCTCCACGTATACTTCCCTCTTCATTGCTCTAAATTGGAATTTGTCTGTGAAGTCGAAGAGATTCGACCAGTCATACTTTCCATATAGGTCATCCACGACTTCAATTCTTGCAATCCAGAGTGGTTTGTGGGATTGATATGATTCTTTTTGCCATCATTCTCCTTATGTTGTAAACAATTTCAATTGGTGGTATCTTGTTTCTCTTGTTCTGCCCCTGTTCTTCCGAGTGATCATGGAATCCTTTTGTTGTTTGAAATTCTACCATTCTCCACATTCTCCTGAGATTTATGTAGCCAATTCTGACATGACGTCCCCTGACTGATGAGGCTCTAATCAACTAATTACTCCAGCGACCTTTCCATGTATTCTAGCCATATTTTGTTGCCATCGACCGACTGGTACGTGCCAACTATGACGTGGGTTTTGAAGGTACATAGTGGGCTACATGACATCTTTATTCTGCCATGATGGGCTTATTTATTAACTAATTCTATGCTTAACGGGAAATATTTTGCGACCCTGTCTTGACATTTTCCTTATTGATTACTTAATTGGGAATTACCTACTAGTACGGGGGATGGGATGGGTACTTTTGTGGTCATCATTTCTGGAAAAGGTGCAGACCTACGTGTATTCTGTTGAAGGGGGTTGACACACGTGGCTATTGTCCCTACTGACTAGGCCTACCACTGCAATCTGACATTATATGGCCACTAACACTACCCCCCCCACCCCGACCACAAATGAGTTACGGTGTCCCACTCTAGGTTGCAACCTTATTATTCGGAAGAAACTCTCTTCTTCTTTTTTTCACTTTTGGAAGGGCTTCATGCATGGGCCATTCACCCATCACTGTAGTAGAACTCCATCCAGTTGTGCGAGTCTTACCACACCTGATTCTTTTATTTGTGTAATGATGAATGGGCCTAACCAGTGCATTTTTTCTTGATGTGTCTATCATGCCAAGCCTTTTGTCTTCGTTGCTCGACAGATTGATGGAACTCTACCAGGAACCGGGTTTCATCAAGTTCCATCAGCTGGCTCAGTCTGTTCCACAAGGCATTGCACTCGGTCATTCCTATAGCCTTTGAAATCAACATGCTGGGTAGTATGAACTCTGTTGGCACCACCGCCTCTCTGCCGTAGATGAGCTGGAATGGTGTTTGTTTGTGGAGTATTTTAACTGTTGTCTTATATGCCCAGAGAGTCATTGGAACTCTTTCATCTCGATTGGTCGATACAATTTTTGTTAGCCCTCTTTCTAGTATCTTGTTAAATTCCTCTACTACACCATTTTCCTATGGATGATAAGAACTAATCTTGTTATGTTGTACCATAAAAGTTGCTAACAGAACTTCAGTTGTTTCATTCAAAAAATGTGTGCCCTAGTCACTTGTGAGGCTCCTCGGGCATCTGAACCTTGAAATGATATTTTCAAAAATGAATCTTATCGTTGTTTCTGTTGTGTAGCCTTTTACTAGTGTGGCCTCTTCCCATATTATTCTGTATTATGTTGTTGTGATTATGTATCGGGCTCGGGAGTGTCTTTCTAGTGGGGAGATTGGTTCAATGAAATCTACTACCCACTTATCGAATATTTGCACCGTATGGACGGGTTTAGTGGTAGCTCATCGCGTCGGGAAGGCTTACCAATCCTTTGACAAACATCGCAATTATTAGAAAATTCCTTTGAATCCTTATGTATAGTGGACCACCACAATCTTGTGTGTAGTATCTTCCTTGTGGTAGCCTTGCCACATACATGACCTCCCACGACACCTGCATGGCACGCCCATACGAAGGCTTCTCTTTCGTGTTGTAGGACACAGTGTCTGAGTATTTGGTCCAAGCCCATTTTGTAAAGGTGTCTTGCTATGAGCTAGTAATCTGCAGCTCTGACCACTAAGTGCCTCTTCTACATTACTGTGTATCCCTGTGCCATGTGGGCAACTGCCTGTTGTTAGTAAAGTAGAAATTTCCTCTAGGTAATCAAATATGGCTTCTATCCTAAACAGATCGGCATCGGGTAATCGATCATCTGTTGCCCCGTCATTCTCCCCTCCTTTCCAGGCAAGACAAGTGATCTGGGCCTACATTCAATTTGTCTGAATTAACAACCACCTCAAACATGACTTCTTAAAAAAGTAACAGCCACCTGCATATTCTTCCTTCTAGTACTGGCTTGTTTACTAGGTACTTTAGTGCAGAATGGTTTGTGAAAAATTTGAATGGCGCACCTAGCAGGTAGTGCCTGAACTTTTGGAGAGAGTAGACCATTACTAGAGCTTCTCGTTCTATTATTGTATAGTTTTTTATGTTATGGAGAGCTTTCTGCTTGCATAGTATATTGGATGATCCATCTTCTCTCCTAGTTGTGCTAGGACTGCTCCTAGTGCTATTCCAGGCGCGTTGATGTGTACATGGAATGTTTTGTTCCAGTCAGGGTACACCAATATGGGGGCACTTACTAACCCTTCTTTCAGTTTGTTCAGTGTTGCTTGACAATCAGTTGTCCAGATGAATTCCTCCATCTTACTTAGTAGTTTCTCCATTGGGGCTATTATGGTTGTGTAGTTTTTGATGAACCTTCTATAGTACCCCATATGGCCTAGAGTTTCTCTTAGTTGCTTCACATTGTGGGGTGGTTCCATGTGGACTATTGCTGCTATTTTGGCAGGATCCATGCAGACTCCATCCTTGCAAACAATATGGCCCAGCAATGTTCCAAAGGGAACTGCGAAAATGCATTTTTTAAAATTTAAAGACATCTACAACAGTGTACATCTTTCAAACATTACTCTCAATAGACTTATGCTTCTTCAGCAAGCTATATAATGTCCAGTCGTCCATGTATACTTCTAGGAACTTATGAATGTAATCTCGGAATGCAGCTATTACAATCCTTGAAAATATTGTTTCTGCATTCTTTAACCCAAATGGAATTACATTGTATGCGTACGACCCCCACTCCATCATGAAATTTGTTTTCATTTTATCTTCTTTGGCTATTCGGACCTAGTGGTAGCCTGAGAAGCCATCTGTCAACGAGTATGCCTCATTCCCTGCAACATTGTCTAGGACTTCGTCACTGAAAGGCGTGGGGAACAGGTCGTGCACGCATGCATTGTTCAGGCTTCTATAGTTGATGCATACTCTAATCTCGGTCACATATTTTTTGTTCTGAATAACTATAGGGCTTATCCAGTCAGCTTCATCGACTGGAAATATGATTCCTGCATCCAACATTTTGTCAATATCCCTTATAAATTTCTCTTTGACCCTTGGGTTCGTTCAATATGGTCTGTGCCTCAACGGTTGGACACCTGTTTTCAGAACAATTTTCATCTCTCTCAAGTTACCTTTTATCCCCTTGAGTTCTGCAACCGAAGCTGGGAACAAGTCCTAGTATTCTTGTAATAAATCAAAAATTTCTTTCATGGTCTGTTCATCCTAGTAGTCTCCCACTGATGTTATCTTGGGCTTATCTTCTGTCCTTACATTCTGTTTTCTCAGCTTCACTGGTAGGAGATTGGCACCTTCCGTCAAGGGATTCTCCCGAATCGCCCTTTCTCCCTCTGTTTCTTCAAAGGCTAGGTGTCTAAGCCCTTCCCATTCTTCTTCTTCTAGTTCTGTATCAATTTTGTCACAATTCACAAATCCTGGTGATTCCATATCATATAAGCACTGCAAAAAGTTTTCTTTGTGCTCCCCTTCAACTAGCATTTTTGGGGTGAACAAAACCCCTTTCACTGCTTGAAGTACTTCTTTTATTTCTGCTTCACTACTTTTGAATGAAAAATCATTGATGAACTATGCTTTCAAGTCATCCCAAGCAGTCGTTTGTCATCATAGTTGCTCTTGGATGTACCAAGCCTGGGGGATGGCACTAAGGGTGTGTATAAAAGCATGAACCTATAGGTCATTTGGCAGCCCTCGGCTTTCCCAGTTGGTCATGCACTTTTTCATATGCTCCTCGGGACTCGAATTCATCGTGTATTATTTTTCATTTAGTGGTCGATCTTCTTTCTTGTTGAACCTCTCCTTCATTTCTCATTTGGTATCCCTCCAGTTTTTTAATACTTAGCAATGTGCTTTCCACCGCCTTGCTGGTGTTTCCATGAGTGCAATGTCCAATAAGGGAATTCTTTGGTTTTCCAGTACAACCTGGTCCATCCTATCCAGGAATCGATTTATCGGTTCAAGGCCACAGCACTTCAGGTTGTCGCCCTTTCCTATGTTTCCCTAGGTTACTCGACTTATCATGGCACATCGTTGGGTTGTCAGTTCATACCTGCCCTGCTGCCATGCATCCCATGTAGCTTCTGAACCAGCTTCTGAACTTTGAATGCTCCTCTAGCTAATTGATCCTTTGGCTGTGGGATTTATGTAGTTCTCCCTCTTTCCTGCCGTGAGTGTATACAACTGATCTAACATCCCTAGTTCCTCCCTGTCATCCGTTGGCTCTGTAAACCTGGGTCCTTGGTAAGGGTCCAACGGTTGAATCTCACTTAGTCCTTTTGCTTCAAAGATCATTAGTTCCTTCTTCAAATCTATGACAACATAGTTCTCGTATGCCTAGTGAATCCCCAAGAGTGCTGGATACGAGTCTTTACCCCCCATAATGTCTATTACTTCGAACTTAGTGTGCGTTTTCACTCCCGCCACATCAACCTCTACATTCTCCAATCTCCCAATAGGTAATATACAATACTGATTTTCCATTCTTAATTGAATTGGTGAATACTTCAGCTGCAGCTTCCCCATTGCCTCCCAGGTCTTCTGGGGTAGGATGTTTACATCTGACCCTAGATCTAGCATGGTGTCCCTTATCTAGAATCCTACCACTTGTGTGTTGATTCAGAACTCCTTCCCACTTATTTTCTTATTTCGCTTCACTTTCCTGGACGCTTTCTCTGACCAGGCTTCACATGGTTGTCTCGTGTCCTCTCGTTTTGCGGATATCGTGACCTTTAAGCTTTTCTGCAATTCTTTTAGTGTGGCCTCATCTTCAACAATTTTTAAGAACAGATTAAACCATTCCCTAATGGGCTAGGTAGGATCGGGCCCATAGACTTGCAGTCTTCAGGTGTCCCTATCTCCAGTCATTCCCTCGAACAATTTGGTTGCTTCTTGATAATATTGATTTTGGCACTCGGGCTGATATGCCTTTTGTGGTGACGTTTCTTTGACGATCACAGAAGGTTCCTCAGCATAGCGATCTTCCCGTCTTGTTCCCTCCTAGGGTGACTATATTAATATTTGTCGCGGGGAAACCCTCATCTGTCTGAGGCTCATCATTCACCAAGTTTGACCCTCGCTATCTGGTTCTCTCTTCCCATTTCGGAATGAGCTCTAGGAAGTCTACTATCACATGAGTGTTAACTCTACATTGCGAACACCATGGTCTTCTCAGGAGCAGGCATTCTCTTGCGACATTTCCTTCCTAATCGCAATTGTAGCATCGTTGTAGTATACCTAAGGGAGATAATATGGGGTACCAAGGGAGGTATTCAAGGGAATAATGTAATAATGGAATGGACCATAGTAATAAATAAGGTGGTTAACCCATATCATGTAAGGGACCACAAGTAGTTAGCAATAATGTAAAAAGCCCATGGTATTAGATAGATGGTATTGAGGGAACCATGGTAATGACCCATGGTATTGTATGTATGAGGCCTATATAGAGGCTAGAGACTCCACATTGAGGGATGTCAAGGAATATTGTATAAACAGGCATATGGCTTGTGGAGTGTTCTCGTTCCTTAAGGAGTGAATGTATGGTGTTGCCCTACCTTAAGGGTTTGATTAATAGAGAGAAGCATTCTATCTATATCCAAATCTTGTTATTTTTGGTAATTATTTGTAGTTATTGGGTATATTGGTATTATCTTCATATATTTTCAGATCAGATCTATAAAAAGTGGTATCAGAGCTATAACAAGTGGTATCAGAGCTTTCTTAGGCAAAGTGGAGAAAATATTTTTTTTATTTTTGCAGGAATTTTTTTTGTCGGCGAGTTTGCAGATCAAATTTGTATGTTTTGGTGCAAAATATACAAAATCTAATTTCAGATCTAGATTGTTTGTGAAAAACTACCCGATTTCAAAAAAAAATAAGCCAAATCGGAGTCCGGATGAGGGAAATATTACTGATTTAAAAATCAGTTGGGTTGCAGACATTTTTTTTGGGGCGACGAGTTTGTGACACAGATCTATATGTTCTGGTGCAAAATCTACAAATCTAATTGTAGATCTAGATTTTTTGTGAAAAAATACCCAAGTTCAAAAAAAATCAGTCGAATCGGAGTCTGGATGAGGGAGATATTGCTGATTTAAAATCAGCGATTTTTTGTGACGGCGGGACAGTTGTAGCGCGAATCTATAATTCCAGTGCCTAGATTGGGATTTCTACCACATGAGAAGATGCATAATGGCTATTCCATTTTCGAAAATGGGTCATACTAGGGATTCTGAGCAATATTGACGGAGTTGTGGCCATTTCAAATTTTCACCAAGTAAGTGAATTTTTTTTCAAAACACTCTTCATGGTGGTTCTTAATTTTACGAGGAAAGATGATAGCCCTACTATTGAAGAATTCATACAGAGACAAAAGTACACATATGGGACACTTTGGAAGGTTTCAGTGTGGTTTGGTTTCAAACATGAGGCTGCCAAATGGTGGTTCTCACTTGACAACAAGCAATTGGCCAAACTTTCAGATGCAGAATTTGAAAGAGTCATTTTAAATAAATGGTCTCGTGCTAGAAAAAAGGAGAATGAGACATGTAAGGGGTTATTTTCTAATGGTGTCTCCTTATTGCAGGTTCATTGATTGATTTAGAAGGAGAAGATGATTGTGTCTATAAATCCTAGCTGCAAGCATAATTTTATCAATGTTAATTTGGCAAAAAAATTGCAAGTTCCAGCTAAACACATTGAAAACACACAAGTTGATGATCAGGATGTTCACGTTTATAAGGATTTGAAGCTTTCTATGGATAAGTATGTTTTGCATGGTGATTTTTATACTTCATATATGGATAACATGGATGTTGTTTTGGGATATCCTTGGATGGAATCCATGGGTACTATCAATATTAATGTGCAAAAGAAATTCCTAAAGCTCTGGTATAAAAAGAAGAAAATTACATTGCAGGATATTTCCATTAATCCACAAATAGAGGCTAAGGAGGTAGTAGCACAAAGCTCTAATGAAACTTACACATCAAATGATGAGCCTTTGATGATCAACAATCAAACACAAACAGAGGCTAAAGCAGAAAAGGTTACAGGTGTTGATACAACAAATGAGGGCTCAGTGGTTGAAGTAATATTGGAAGATAAGACACCACAGCAGGCACCACAACATGCACCAGATAATAGTCAAGCTCGACTAAGGGGTGAATTAAAGAAAAGACACCATGGTTTAAAGCTTCAACATATCATCACCCACATCACCCCGCAAGAAAACAACCAATAAAATGGCAACCAGTTAGCCACAAGGACAACAACCCCCACATGATAGATAGAGAGAAGCGAGGATCCACTTACTACACATCAACACAGAAGAGCCATCAAGGTCAACTTCCATCTCAAGTGATCGAGGCACCAGCTAGATCGAGAGTTCACCTTTCTCTTGGATGGCTAGGGGATAATATGGGGTACAAAGGGAGGTACCCAAGGGAATAATGTAATAATGGAATGGGCCATAGTAATAAATAAGGTGGTTAACCCATATCATGTAAGAGACCACAAGTAGTTAGCAATAATGTAATAAGCCCATGGTATTAGATAGATGGTATTGAGGAAGCCATGGTAATGACCCACGATATTGTATGTATGAGGCCTATATAGAGGCTAGAGACTCCACATTGAGGGATGTCAAGGAATATTGTATGAATAGGCATATGGCTTGTGGAGTGTTCTCCTTCATTAAGGAGTGAATGTATGGTGTTGCCCTACCTTAATGGTTTGATTAATAAAGAGAAGCCTTCTATCTATATTCAAATCTTGTTATTTTTGGTGATTATTTGTAGTTATTGGGTATATTGGTATTATTTTCATATATTTTTAGATCAGATCTATAACAAGTGGTATCATAGCTATAAAAATCTTAGGGGCCCCCTACCCCCCATTCTTCCTTCACGTCTGTTTCCTCCTCGTCCCCCTCGACTCGCTTCATTGACCCTGAACATGGATCTGTCCAGCCTTTCTACCAAAGCATCCAGCACTTAACACTGATCAGTGTGATGAGTGGTCGATGCGGAGAACTCGCAGTAGTTGTTATTGGGGAAATTGGAGTGCTTTTGCAGAACTGAACACATCTGCGGTAGATGTCCATATGTTCTAAAAATCTCGCAAAAGTATGTGGTATTCCTTCCTCGGAAGGGTCCTTGCACTCTGATTGCCGCAACTCCTGTGGTGGGAGTGGTTCTAGATGATCCCACCACCCCCCTGTTTGGTTAAGACCCCGCAGTCGCGAGCACTCTATCACAACATGCCCTTCCACCAGGCAATGGATGCACTAAATGTTGGGCCTGGCTGGTCGTATGGGTTGGAGGTCTCTAAACTTCTCAGTCATATTTGCGATCTGGCTTTCCAAGCCCATGATTGTTGGATCTTGCAAACTCGTGCCTCCCTGGTATTCATGGGGATACCTTGCTATTACTTCTATCTGAGATGCTTTCTCTAATGCATCCTACAAGGTTCCTATCTTCTATTGTGTCAGCAGTGTCCTAGTCAGGGGCAAGAGTGCCTTGATGAACCAATCCTGCCGATGGTTTGGGTACAGGGTGTAACTTAGCTTGGCAATGGCATCCTTAAACCTTTGCATGAGCTCCCAAGAAGTCTCACCCTCCCTCTTCTTAATTTCCCACGGCTCTGATAGCCCTTGTTGATTTGTTTGTGGTACCTTGAATTCCTGCACAAATCCCCTCTTAATATCATCTATGGTTGGGTTCCAGCTCTATTCTGACCGCTTTATGAACAAGCGTAGAGCCCGTTCTTTTAGTGTGGTCTGGAATTCCACCACCCGAACATTTTCTGGAGTCTGACGGGCCCTCCAGATGGCTTCGCAGAGGTACCAATGTTGCTCCACATCCTCATTCCCCTTTCCTGCAAACTTTGGGTATCTAGTAAATGATCCCACCATATTGCTCTAAGTATTAGCTAATAGCACAAAACCTTTGATTCCCAGCTGTAGGGATCCCTTTAGTCCCAAGTTACAGCTATAGCTGGTTCTTGTATTACTTCCAATATTGAGACCGGCTTTGTATTTCTCCCGCGCACTATATACATGCGCCACTTTGGCTAAGTTAAGGATGAATTCTTCTAGTTTGTGATAAGGTACCAGGGAAGGTCGGGGAAAACGCCACTCACATTTCGGGGTTGGGGCTATTGAACCTTGGTGGATGCTTGTTCTTTATCAAATAACCTCCTCATCCCATCGCCCACATTGTCATCATCTTCATGCCAACAAGGGTGTTTATCTTGCGGTCCTTCTTCCGCAACCTTCAAGGAGGATCCCCCATCCGCTCCCTATTGTGATTCCCAGTCCGCAACATTTCAAGACGGTCCTCCCCTTGTTTCCTGTTTTGATCCTATTGCCACAACCTGTAGGGAATGTCCTTCCTCCTCTTCCCAATTCCAACATCCCTTCTTCCCGCATCCGGGTTGCCTAGCATCATCGTCTTCCTTCATCCCAACCCAAGGTTTTCTCCTCACACTCCTATTTGGTGGGACCCTCTCCTTCCTTCTCCTAGGCCCGAGCTACTCTTGCATACCACTTGTCCGCTAGCAACACCTCCTTTGTGCTCTAACATCCCTAGCTCTCTTCAATTCTTCTGCATCCATCCCCTCGTAGCATTCCCCTTTTAGGCAGCATTTTCCCCTTCAGTTCCTTCCCCCGATACTGGGGTTTTATGATTCCATTCCAGTAGAGGGTAAAGATAGCAGTCTGTCTTCTACCAGAAACATCTTAATCCACATCAAAACTTCGCCTATCAATTCCCCCCTTATCCCAGAGTTGAACACCACCTCTGCCTTTGAGTAGGACTGATAGCTTCCTACAGCAAACTCGACAACATATCCCTCCACCATAGTCCTCACCCAGAAATCAACTGCTCTCGTCCACTCGTTATTCAATTGTTGTAGTAATGCAATGTATGAAGTCCAACTATGGTGGGTTGTCACCGATCCGCCCAATGGACTTTTCCGCTTCAATTCCCTCAACCACTTGTACATATCTCCAGGGAACTTGCACCAGAAAATTTCATACTATTCATCTGAGCTATCAGCGTATAAAATCTTTGCACGCACATTGTCGATCAGTTGATTCCTACGAGTAGCTCTTTTTGCCAAAAATTGGTCTACTTTGTGGTTCCACCAGTTTCTAATCTCTCTTTTAAACACCCTCGACACCATATTTCGAACCAATTCTCCTAACTTCAGATCCCGGCATTGGAACCATTTGTTGGCTCAGGATAATCATCAAGGAAAAGACCCCATGTTTAGGCACGGAGGCCAACAGTGGCCCGTTGTAGTCTAGGATAGCATTAGCATTTTCACCTCACCCCAAAGGGCAAGGAGCCTCACCCAAAGCATGCCACGACCAAAGGGGAGAACGGTTCAGCATGGGGTCGAGAGAATAACAATCGGACACAAGCGATCATACACATATGCGTCCATAATACATGAGACAAAGATAGTGATACCCTAAACTCATACACATGGATCCATCATGAATAACATAGAACTAATAAAATTCTAGTATCAATCTAGTAATCACCATCTTCATGCAATAAGTAGACTATTTAAAATTTTAATAAGCCCACAGAACACGATACACAATACATTATAAGTCTCAACAACCATCAATTATGATTACATTAAATCAACAAGACAGAGTACATCATAACTTGACATCTCGCCACAAACAATGCATAGAATACCCGGCTTAGTAGCTCAGGTCGTATCGGCTCCGCAACCCAGTTCCTTGGCTCCTAGCTCTTCCTATTTTGGCCTCTACATCTACATATCTCCTTGGCAACCAAGTCCTCCTATGTCTGGCGGGTTCAACAACAACAACCCCTTCCTTTCTATTCTTCCCCTTTTTATATCCTTCCTAGCTGCCTGAACTGCCAGTTCTCACTTGGATACTTGCTTCCTTGGCTACTTTTGTGCCTTCCCATCTCCTCGATTGCCTTTGCCTTCCGCTGCCAGTTTGCCATCACTCCCCTGCAACTGCTCATTCCATCACCCAACCATTTCTGCCATTTGTCCTTTCCCACCCTACGATTGGTCAAAATTTGTCAAAACTTCTTCAAAATTAACGAAGGCTCCAACAGAGTGTTTAAAATTGGAGTGGCGAGTTTTGAACCTGAACTTCTCCCCAACCACATCAATTTTTGGTAAAGTCGCCAACCAATCCATCAGCGGGGCTGGCATTGAAGTTAATGCCAATGTTATGTTATTTAAACTCAACTCCATCATTCACTCAAGAGATAATGAAGGTCGAGTGTGGAACCCAACACATGAGTGGAACCCTAAGTGGGCACAAAAATCAAAGAGTGGAACCATGATGCAGGGGAATATGCAAAGAATCGGAAAGATTCCTTTGGGGCCAAATTTTCATATTGTCAAAATTATGTCGAGTTTATACTCAAATTACTTAGAATTTCACAAGGAGTCCGATAGTGTGATCAGTTTTCTCATGTGAGCAAAAATATTTCAGTCAAATTGTAGAAGTGAATCTTGACAGAATCTTGAGGGATCTTTGAGATTCCCTAGAGGCCCGAAATTAACAGTTTCAAAACAAGGCCAACTTTATACTCATTTTTCTCATTTTTTTTGCCACAGACATGATGGTGTGATCAAATTCTTCATTTGAGTAGCCGAATTCCAGTCGTCCCACGAGAAAAAATCTTTGGGGAATCTTTGAGATTCCCAAGGGTCTAGATTTTGACTAAAACAAAAAGGGGTTGAGTTTACAGTTATTTTTCATGATTTTTTTGCCAGGAATTAAATGGTGTAGTCCATTTCTTCAGCAGAGGTGTGCATTTTTAGGTCATCCCTAGAAGTGGAGGTATAAGGTGTCTTTTGTGATTTCACTAAATATTAATGAAAGAGGCCTCCCCACATTGAGCAGAGCCCGAAGACATAGCCCACATTAGGTGAACTCCATTATCAATCTGTTGTGTCCTTGCTTCTCTTGTTGTCATTTATTTCCGCTTCTTTTATGTGTATGCATCTTATGGTTAAATGCCCTTTTAAATGCAATTATGTATGCATATTTGAAGTGAAAAGATGTGGATCAAGGATAAGTGGTGTGGCACCGTTGGAACTTCAAGGGAAGTTCTTGAATGGAACGACCGATTTGGAACCCTTGGCATCATAAATAAATTGTTAGACATGACACCCTTGGAACTTTGAAGGGATTTAGCGCAACCAACTTGGCACCCTTGACATAAAAAAGAAACCAATAAATATAATCAAGATATGAAAATCCTATTAATTCACATCATGTGGTAAATGAGGCTATAACTAAGGAAATTTAATCAAGAATAAACCTGGGGTAAAGGGAGAATAGGAAGAAATAAAAATAGTGTACCTTGAAAAATTTACCCTTCCATGTTGGAAAATATTAAGTAGATAATCTACATAAGTATTTTGATTAGGTAAAAGGGGGCAAGAGGGGCATAAAGTTAATTATAAAAATTCATTAAGAGCAGAGGGTGGTGAATTAAAATATACATCTAAGAGGAAAACTAAGTTAAATTAGGAGGTAGTTAGGGGACCAAATCTGATACTAATTAGTTGACTTCAGTAATGAACACGAATTAAGGAGTAGAAAAGGGGGATCAAAAGACAACTAGGAGAAAAAATAGGGAGTCTTATTCGGGTGAGGAAAATTATTATTTTTGAATTAAAAATTTAAGTAGATAAATTTGGAGAACGTTGGTGAGAGGATAACACATGGGTGGGTGAATAATCAAACTTTTAGATTAATAAAAATAATTAATTATTCATGAAGTGCCAAGTGTCACATATGAAGCCTTCCTTTAAAGAAGGGGCAAGCCATGGGAGAAGGGACTTTTTTGTACCCTATCATTGGATGGATGAGATTATGTCATTGTGTGTGGCTATGAGCTATAGTTGAGTTTGGCGAGATAGAGGAATTTATAAAGGGAAATCTTGAGCCAAGGAGTTCTCAACTCTATTAAGTAGCACACTTCCTCCATTGTACAGTCCCATTGCAACTCAGGGATCCACAGGGAAGGAGAGTACCCAAGGAGTAGGTTGGGGGCTCAACCAGTGGGTCACTACATTCGGTCAAATCACATTAGCATTCACACTTGGAGGCGAACGAAAACAATGGAGTGCAAGTAGCGGTAAGGCCAAGATTGAATCTCCTCTTCGGAAATGGTACATGCGTTATTTATGATGTTTTGTTGTATGATTTCATTGTGTTTGTAGTTAATAGAATGTAAAACAGATGATATGTGGAATGTAGTGTAAAACATGGATGTTTTATGTAAACGCTTTAATATCTCTAAGTCCTAATGTTTAGCTGCTTATGATTGTATTCCAAAATATTTAAATTGTGTGTCTATATATATATATATATAATATATATATATCTAGAGAGAGAGAGAGAGAGAGAGAGAGAGTCCCTACATAGACAATAAAAATATCAATTAAATAAACATTCATGATATTCCATGCTTGGTAATACATAATTATAAATTTATTAGCAATCTCCTACAAAATACTACTACTTATCTTGCACTTAGAAAACAACGTAGTCTAACAAATAGACGAAATGACTTTTTTTGCCAAAATCAAGCAATGCAATTTCTAGCAAGATTGTGATTTCATGTTGTTGAAAATGTACTTACGAATGCATAAACAAATTCAACACCCTAAAAACCCCCTAAAGCACTCAAACTTTATAAATTAAACATCTTAAACTTATGATTTTAAAAAATTTATACCAGATTTTGGGGAAATTTGACGAAAATTGTTCATTTCGTCTATTAGTTAGACTACGCGTTAGAAATCTATACTATCGATGTGAATCTATCTTTATAGGCAAAAAAAAAAAAAAAAACTTTCAACATTTATAGAGATAAAATTAAAATAAATCTATATCAATTAAAATTAAGTTGAATAAAATAATTTTACCAATAAAAATAAATAAATAAATTTCTTCGTTATGCGAATAGACATGTTTATTTTGGAATAGGGTTTCCATAATTTTAATTTAATGATTGCGTCGAGAGGTGCTCTACAGCCCAATATAGAGTATATGTGTAAGTGTAATGTAAGAAAGTTTCTCAACATTAGTTTTTGCCCATATTTAAATAGTAATTATTTTTCATTGGTAGATGTCTGCAATTTATATATAGGTTATATCTTATTGTTGGACGAATTACTATACTTTATATATAAATTCACTCATTTATTTAGTTGATTTCTAGAATTTCCCTCCGAGGACCTGTCACAAATTCAATTTATTAGAGTAAATCATTGGTCAATGATCGAACATCCCACTTGGGTTTACTAGCGATGGAAATTTTTCTTTGCGGGGTTTTCCTTAGGCCACTCCATCTTCCAAGTTCCCTCCTTGTGTATCTGAATATTCAGTTGGATGTTTTTCTAACCCCTGAAGAGAAAGTTATTCCTAAGAAATTCAAGGAATTTGCAGAAACATAAATTGCTCTGATACTTGTAAAGCACTGGAAACGAGCAAAATTTCGATTTGAGATTGTGCCAAAGCTTGCAAGTTTAAAGTATCTTGAGGCACCATTAAGGGATATGGTTTCCCTGTTCAATATATTTTTGCGTCAAGAGACATACTACAGCCCAATATAGAGTACATATGTAGGTGTAATGTAAGAAATTTTGTCAACATTTTTAAATGTCAATATATATATATATATATAGACATTTAAAACAAGGCCGAAAATAGCAGTTTCAAAACAAGGCCAACTTTATACTCATTTTTCTCATTTTTTTTGCCACAGACATGATGGTGTGATCAAATTCTTCATCTGAGTAGCCGAATTCCAGTCGTCCCACGAGAAAAAATCTTTGGGGAATCTTTGAGATTCCCAAGGGTCCAGATTTTGACTAAAACAAAAAGGGGTTGAGTTTACAGTTATTTTTCATGATTTTTTTGCCAGGAATTAAATGGTGTAGTCCATTTCTTCAGCAGAGGTGTGCATTTTTAGGTCATCCCTAGAAGTGGAGGTATAAGGTGTCTTTTGTGATTTCACTAAATATTAATGAAAGAGGCCTCCCCACATTGAGCAGAGCCCGAAGACATAGCCCACATTGGGTGAACTGCATTATCAATCTGTTGTGTCCTTGCTTCTCATGGTTGTCATTTATTTCCGCTTCTTTTATGTGTATGCATCTTATGGTTAAATGCCCTTTTAAATGCAATTATGTATGCATATTTGAAGTGAAAATATGTGGATCAAGGATAAGTGGTGTGGCACCCTTGGAACTTCAAGGGAAGTTCTTGAATGGAACGACCGATTTGGAACCCTTGGCATCATAAATAAATTGTTAGACATGACACCCTTGGAACTTTGAAGGGATTTATTGAAGGGTGCAACCAACTTGGCACCCTTGACATAAAAAAGAAACCAATAAATATAATCAAGATATGAAAATCCTATTAATTCACATCATGTGGTAAATGGGGCTATAACTAAGGAAATAAAATCAAGAATAAACTTGGGGTAAAGGGAGAATAGGAAGAAATAGAAATAGTGTACCTTGAAAACTTTACCCTTCCCATGTTGGAAAATATTAAGTAGATAATCTACATAAGTATTTTGATTAGGTAAAAGGGGGGAAGAGGGGCATAAAGTTAATTATAAAAATTCATTAAGAGCAGAGGGTGGTTAGGGGACCAAATCTGATACTAATTAGTTGACTTCAGTAATGAACACGAATTAAGGAGTAGAAAGGGGGAGTCTTATTCGGGTGAGGAAAATTATTATTTTTGAATTAAAAATTTAAGTAGATACATTTGGAGAACGTTGGTGAGAGGATAACACATGGGTGGGTGAATAATCAAACTTTTAGATTAATAAAAATAATTAATTATTCATGAAGTGCCAAGTGTCACATATGAAGCCTTCCTTTAAAGAAGGGGCAAGCCATGGGATAAGGGACTTTTTTGTACCCTATCATTGGATGGATGAGATTATGTCATTGTGTGTGGCTATGAGCTATAGTTGAGTTTGGCGAGATAGAGGGCTTTATAAAGGGAACTCTTGAGCCAAGGAGTTCTCACCTCTATTAAGTAGCACACTTCCTCCATTGTACAGTCCCATTGCAACTCAGGGATCCACAGGGAAGGAGAGTACCCAAGGAGTAGGTTGGGGGCTCAACCAGTGGGTCACTACATTCGGTCAAATCACATTAGCATTCACACTTGGAGGCGAACGACAACAATGGAGTGCAAGTAGCGGTAAGGCCAAGATTGAATCTCCTCTTCGAAAATGGTACATGTGTTATTTATGATTTTTTTTGTATGATTTCATTGTGTTTGTAGTTAATAGAATGTAAAACAGATGATATGTGGAATGTAGTGTAAAACATGGATGTTTTATGTAAACGCTTTAATATCTCTGAGTCCTAATGTTTAGCTGCTTATGATTGTATTCCAACATATTTAAATTGTGTGTCTATATATTATATATTATATAAATAGAAGATAGAGAGAGAGAGAGAGAGAGAGAGAGAGAGTCCCTACATAGACAATAAAAATATCAATTAAATAAACAGTCATGATATTCCATGCTTGGTAATACATAATTATAAATTTATTAGCAATATCCTACAAAATACTACTTCTTATCTTGCACTTAGAAAACAACGTAGTCTAACAAATAGACGAAATGACTTTTTTTTGCCAAAATCAAGCAACGCAATTTCTAGCAAGATTGTGATTTCATGTTGTTGAAAATGTACTTATGAATGCATAAACAAATTCAACACCCTAAAAACCCCCTAAAGCACTCAAACTTTATAAATTAAACATCTTAAACTTATGATTTTTAAAAATTTATACTAGATTTTGGGGAAATTTGACGAAAAATGTTCATTTCGTCTATTAGTTAGACTACGCGTTAGAAATCTATACTATCGATGTGAATCGATCTTTATACGCAAAAAAAAACAAAAAAACAAAAAAACAAAAAAACTTCCAACATATAATAGAGATAAAAATAAAATAAATCTATATCAATTAAAATTAAGTTGAATAAAATAATTTTACCAATAAAAATAAATAAATAAATTTCTTCGTTATGCGAATAGACATGTTTATTTTGGAATAGGGTTTCCATAATTTTAATTTAATTATTGCGTCGAGAGGCGCTCTAGAGCCCAATATAGAGTAGATGTGTAAGTGTAATGTAAGAAAGTTTCTCAAAATTAGTTTTTTCCCATATTTAAATAGTAATTATTTTTCATTGGTAGATGTGTGCAATTTATATATAGGTTATCTCTTCTTGTTGGATGAATTACTATACTTTATATATAAATTCACTCATTTATTTAGTTGATTTCTAGAATTCCCTCCGAGGACCTGTCACAAATTCAATTTATTAGAGTAAATCAATGGTCAATGATCGAACATCCCACTTGGGTTTACTAGCGATGGAAATTTTTCTTTGCGGGGTTTTCCTTAGGCCACTCCATCTTCCAAGTTCCCTCCTTGTGTATCTGAATATTCAGTTAGATGTTTTTCTAATCCCTGAAGAGAAAGTTATTCCTAAGAAATTCAGGGAATTTGCAGAAACATAAATTGCTCTGATACTTGTAAAGTACTGGAAACGAGCAAAATTTCGATTTGAGATTGTGCCAAAGCTTGCAAGTTTAAAGTATCTCGAGGCACCATTAAGGGATATGGTTGCCCTGGTCAATATATTTTTGCGTCGAGAGACACACTACAGCCCAGTATAGAGTACATATGTAGGTGTAATGTAAGAAATTTTGTCAACATTTTTAAATGTCAATATATATATACATATATAAATATATATAAATATAATATATATATATATATATATATAATATATATATAAATACATATATAATATATAACATATAATATATATATATATACATAATATATAAAAATACATATATATTAATATAAATATAATTATATATATCATATACATATACAATAACATATACATATACATATATATATATATATATAATAATATATTATATATATATTATATATAGTATATAATATAATATGTGGGTTCCGTATGTTTAATTAAATTGAATGAAAATATATAAATGTAAAATGTATATGGACTTCAAAATTTCATGTAACAGGATCTACATCGATTATCTAATTATAAAAAAAAAATAACAAATAAAAATTAATAAATTGGATAAATATAAATTACAAAACCATGGGGTCTAACAAAACTATGGGCAAAAACTAATAGATTAAATAAATACAAAATACAAAAATGCGAGTGATAACCAAACCACACTTTTCTCAAAAGCTACTTTAACACAATCAAATGTAGCCATTAAAAAAGAATGGTATAACAAGTTATAGACTCAAGTGATATTTATATACCAGCCTATATTTCTCTTAATTCTAGAACTACCAAGCGTCAAGAGGGGTCAAATCTCTTTTGACTTTAAAAGAAGTTTGTATCTCAAGATATTTGATCCCTCTAGTCACTTGGTAGATCTAGAGTTAAGATGGATCTAGGTTGGTCAATAAATATTAGGTGGATAGTAGAGATTTCACCTCCATGGAATATTCTAGAACATTCTTAGTAGTATTCACAAATCAAAGGTTGAGATTTATCTCCAAAATAGTTATGTTTGTTTTGCCCTTTTTATTAAATTGATTTAATTAAAAAATATATATCATATGAGCAAATGTCATATGAAATGAGTTATGGTTTTTTGGGCATATGGGATTGATAAGCCATGGTATTGGCCCATGAAAAAGCCTATTTACAAATGAAAACCTCCATGATGGAGTGAGAATGAATCTCCATGGTTAAGAATCTTGTGAACATTTTTTTTTAATGTATATATATTTAACTTATATATTAATTCCTTTTATCAATAATAACAATAATAATTAAGTTATGTTTGTTAATTGGGGTTATTTTGGATGGTTGAACTGAGTCTATGTTGGCTCCCTCGCCTAGCTTTAATTCTTGAGTGACATGATGATGAGAAATATTGTTGTAATGACTAAGTGCTTATGAATATTCTTGTATTGACCGTTACTCTCGCCCTTGGGTTGATAGTGAGAATGATTGATAGAGAGAATGATTTTCTTTAAAAATTAATAGTAAAGTTATAATGAAATAAGTGTTTGGAAGTTTATTATGAATTAACCACAATCAACATTTACCACCTATTTAATTTATATAACTATACTAATTATTACGTGGAGAGGAGCTCTCTAGTATTCAAGAGATGTTGTAATGTCCTCTCCTCCCCAATCCTCTAAAGATTTTAACTGAGTCAAAATACATAAAAAATAAATAAATAATAAATAAAAATTAATGTAGTGTAAACATCTTACTCCTTAAAATAAAATGAAATAACACTATGTTTAAAATAAAATTCTACACTATTATTTTTTTATCAATTTTGTTTAGAAGTTAATTTGTTTGAAATAAAATAAAAATAACCCTATGTTAAATAAAATTTCTAGTATTATTTTTTTGTTAATTTTTGTTGAGTAGTTAAGGTAAACTTGACTTGATCAATTATTAGTGGCTTTTACGAAGAACTCAAGCAATTCATGTGGACTAATATCTATTTAAAGGGGAAAAACTAAAATCAACGTAAATCCATCTAAAGTGGTTTAATTTGGTAAGCTTTATTATTATTTATATATAATATTAAAAATAAAATAATATTTAAATTTTAGACCTAATAATAAAAAAGGTAAATTTATTTACGTTGATTTCGACTTTACAGCAAAGATGGGGTCAACCCTTGAAGATAGAAACCTCTCCTAGTGTAGGCACCATGTCCATCATCACTCGATATCACGATGCATATTAGCTAACTAGCTTGGTGACTTCGTATATTATATTTTGGGTTTAATGGCTTAAGCAACCTTAACATTTTGGAAGATGTGTGATAGCTACTATGATTAATGGATTAAGATATGTTATGTTTATTAGCTTATGGTACCTTAATGAATTAAGATGTGTGATATCTATTATGATTAATGGATTATTATATATAATAATAGTTAATGTTTATGGAGGATGTCTTTTTTCAAATGATAATGTTATATTTGTGCCTTATTTTAATATATTTATAGATATTGAAATTAAATTAAAATGGATAATTAAATAAAATTTAAATATATAAAATAAGATATATGAAATTAAATAATAATAAAATGAAAAATAAATATTCAAAATAATGTGGGGGAACATAAATATATAAATATATAAAGGAAGTAAAAAAAAATAATAAAATAAGTTAAAAAAAAAAAAAACAAAAAAAAAAAAAAAATAATATCATTATACTTATAGATATATGGTAGTTAAATGAAATATTTATATAAAAAATGTATTATTTGTATTGAGGTTGAAAGAGTGAATAATATATTTACATTGATGGAAATGTAAATTTTGGTTCGTAAATAAAACTATAAAATTAATAAAATTTATTTGTTTATTATTATTTAAATAATAATAAAACAAAAAAATTATAAATTAAATGAAATTAAAAATATAAATAAATTTCGTAATAATAAATAAAGATTTTAGTAGATAACAATGTGTATATATATAAGTATTTTTATTATTGAAAGTTATGAGTTCATTTATTTATATCTTGGGGTCAAGCTTTTGGTCACCTGCTAAGTACAAAATATTATGTGAATGTAACAATCATCAATCTGTGAATTTCATGAACCACATAGAAAAATAACTTTTCTATAATATTTAAAATCATAATTATAAAATAGAAAGATTTCCAAATAAATGGTAAGATATAACTAACTTTATAACACATTTATTACAAAGTTTATATAACCAATATTTTCAATAAAATCATAATAATAAACTTAAATCACCTTGAAATAGTGCAATCATTTTGCCATCATTGTATTATATAGAGTCGCATCATGTATGTCCAAAATATGAACATATATGCATTAGAATGTAATCTTTTGTAGTTGGAAATAGTATTTGACAGAATATGTCCAAATAATAGGACACATTTATAAATAATCCACATGTACATCATCATCTCCAAGGAAACAATTTACTTGTACATCCATTATGAAGATGAGCATGTTTATTTTGGTTTCCTATTTGGTTGTTTATGGTACTAAAGTTTGCCTCTTATGATTCTTCATGTAATACTTAGTTTAAAAGAATCATAGAATTTTCATAGACAATATAGGCCCTCATATCACATGGGTAGTTAAGTACATCTTATGCAAATCTTTATCATGCCATAGAACAAATTTCATATAAACTTCTTTGTCAATAATATTAGGCCATCCAATAACATGGATAGTCATTTCAACAAGATTAAGGCATGAAAACGATAGCACATGGGTAATTGATTCAACAAAAGGAAGATATTAAAATAATATTGTATGGCTAGTTGATTCAATAAGGTATGGAAATATTTATTAATTCGAGTAAAGATCACAAAAATTTTGTTCTAAGGTAAAATTTAGTTTTATATTTTATGTTTTGTTTCTACTGATGACATATGTTTTAGTATACTTAGAATCAAGTGCCAAGGGATGCTATGCAGGCACCGCCGCCTATTGATATAACTGTGTGGACATGCCACCTCAATGTTAACTCTGGAGGGGTTGAGTTGTAATAGATGTGTTGGGTTATTATTGAGGTATCACTCAACATAGTATTATAGTGAATCCAAGAGATTATTATTAACGCATCTCCCAACATAGTGAATCCTAAGATTATTTTTGAGGTGTCTCCCTACATAGTAATATGATGAATCCCTTCATTCTCCAAGAGTGTCAATCATTGATATAATTTCATTAACTATGATTCATTATTTGTCATATTTTAAAGACCCTGGGTGTAGTCTTGTTCTCAATTTACTTCAAGTTCAATGAGGACACCCCACACATAACTCCTCTATGAAGGTTGATATTGTTACAAATATTTGTTTGGGATCTAATATGGCATACACAGGACATTCTAAGAGAGTACTTTTCAACCTCCACCTTCTTAGTCACAAATATGAAAATTCTTGCATCCCACCATATTTTAGACATGTCCAATGTCTTCTTGCACTGTGGAGCTTATGATAGTTCCTTCTTATTTTAACAATTCCAATTTTCCTTTTTTACCTTAGTTATAACAAGAAGATATTTTGGATCTTCAAAATCAAGGTGGATGACCTCTTTACAATAAATCATTTTCTCTTATCCTCTTGTCCTTTATCACACCACAATTGCTCCTTGAACATATGTGGCAAAGGCCGACTCCAAAATATTTATATGAAGTAGCTTCCTCAAAGTTATTATTTTTATACACAAAATTAATATAAACGATATTTTTAGATTTAATTTTCATAACCTTTATTTTATCAATATTTATTATCATATCTATGTGTTTGCACACTTGGATATATATATGTGTTAAATACTTACATACACACATAATTAATTTGTAAAATTTTATGAACTTCTAATTTATGTTAATGTGAAAATTATAAGAATATAAATTATATTTGTTTATCTCTTTATTAACTTACAATAATGTGTTGATGTATATGAAACTATATAAAGATTAAACATGAAATCATATTAGGGAGACATGTAGGGAGACACCTCAAAAATAATCTTAGGATTCACTATGTTGGGAGATGCGTTAATAATAATCTCTTGGATTCACTATAATACTATGTTGAGTGATACCTCAATAATAACCCAACACATCTATTACAACTCAACCCCTCCAAACATCAAAATTAATTAGACTCATTCAAATATCTCAAGAGGTGGCAACAAATTATTATAACATTGAATTTTTCTCAGTTTTAGAGGATCATTATGTAATGGAAAATCAAAAAGCTAAGGAGATTATGGCAATAGGAATGGAATGTATGTGTGTGGGGGTGGGGGGGGTGGGGGGGTGGGGGAGGAGGTTGTGGGGCGGTGGATTAGTCACAACCCATCTCCTATGAATTGGAATTGTTTCATATGCAATTAAGGATAGAGGGAAGTGGCATGGCACTTAAGTGTAGATAAGACGAGCATCAATGTCCTTGTAAGCAAGCACAATTTATTCCAAAAGATGGAAATGGGATTGCAGGGCATATGTGAATTATTGATTTTTGGGAAATGGGTTATTTCTTGATTTTTTATTGTAATCTATGATGGGTGAAAGGATATTGGGAAAAATTCACCTTCTCTACCTCTCTCATCGTGATTTGGGAGTATCTCACTTGGAAATTAGAAAGAATTAGGAAGTTGGTTTGATCTAAAAAAAGACTTGAATCAAAACAAAGGAAACATGTTGAATAGTCATTACAATCAAGATTGATGCACTTGGTGTGAATCAACATACTTAATGATACATATTTATGCAAGAAAGAAATGAAATACAAATTCAAAAATAAAAATAGATAAACCATGAAAACTAAACTTCAATTCATTAATAACAAAATACTGAAAATTGTTTACGTGCAGAATGGGAATAAACTAGCTTGGGTGATCATAGCTTATCTCTGAGAAGAGATGTGGTGGATACATGCATTTGAACTTTGTTACAATGAGGCTCATAGGCCTTTTTATTATTTAGAAATAAGGGAAAACCCCAAACATCGAAAAACCTAACCCTAGGAGATGAAGCGCCAAATGTTTGTGGGTCCTGTTGGGGTTGGTACACCAACTTTCTGGGGTTGTAACTTTGGAATATGATCTATGTTTTACATGTATGATACCTCTTTTGAAATATATATCCGAGGACTACAACTTTTGACTACAAAAACCTATTGAAAATTACCTATTTTCCCATTTTCCAAAAAAAAAACGTCATCTAGGGCCTCAAAATGGCTTCGGAAGTTCAGGGCTCGAAAAACTACCAAAAATAGTAAATTGTGCTACAATTAAGGAAATTGAAAGAGATATTGCAGGGGGTCCAAGAGGAATAGGTGGGTGGCCACCATTATCCATCTAGATCAATCCTCCCCCCTTAGTTAGAAATGGTCCCCATTGCATTGAGTGCCTCCATGAGATGGGGAAATATCTCATGGGTAATTGATTCAACGAAAGGAAGGTATTAAAATAATATTGTATGGCTAGTTGATTCAATAAGGTATGGAAATATTTAGTAATTCAAGGAGTAAAGGTCACATAAATTTTGTTCTAAGGTAAAATGTAGTTTTATATTTTATGTTTTATTTATATTAAGTGCCAAGGGATGTTATGCAGGCACGGCCACCTATTGATATAACTATGTGTGACATGCCACCTCAATGTTAACTCATGTGGCAAGGTGGTGCATGTATGGATTTAATGCAATGTCAGGGGTGGTTGTCAAAATCTCAATGGGCTAGAATATGGTTTATGGTGTTTGTACCCAAATTTGTGTAGGATGAGATGCCCTCCATGCCAAATCCATCATTCCCAAAAATCTCTTGCAATGTTCCATTATTCCTATCCAAATTCATGGTAGGTTGCAGTTGTTTCTACTCTGGAACTTTGTGTTTCTATGGCTCTTCCGATTTTCTTTGTTGTTTCTTTTTCCAACATCTCTAGTTTCTTCATGGGAGAGGGGTCTCTCTTCAACATCTCAAATTTCTTTTTGGGGGCACGGTTCTTATGCGAGTGTGGCACTTCTTTCTCCTCTCTAGTTAGTCCCCCCATCTCCCTTGATATGCAGTGCATCATTTATCTCTTGGTCATTTTCCTCTGGTATCAATGAGTTTGTCGTAATGGTCTGACAATGCACTCGTGTTTGCAAGGGTGGAAATAGCGGTCGAGTGCTGAAAAGTTCCAAGGCCCAACTTCATGCAGAAACCTTAACACAAGATTTTGTTGTGCAGACCCCTGACATGGTGAGTGAGGAGATGAGGAACCCAAGGTAGAAGTGGCAATTAAATGGGCTTGTACATCAAACTTTGAGATCTTAGTGGGTATCACAGACTAGGTTTTCAACCCAAGCCATACCTAGGGAATATGGAACAAGTATCATCTATCCATATATCTCTACATGAACATCAAATTATTTCTAGGAAAAGTCATTATGGGTAAGCATGAGGCAAAGGAAGAAATTCTTCATATGTTGGACAAGGTGGTCCTGAACTAAAAGGAATGAGTCTCTACCTCAAGAATATTGAAGAACAATTGCCTTCAAGCCTTGTTCCTAGTGGATGCATCAAACAGAAACCAAGTCCCGTAGAGGTGGATGCCTCATTTTCTCCATAATTTTCATGTTTTTAGCTTTTCAATCTCATTTTTTTTCTTGTTTAGGTAGCCTCACTTCTTCCAAGGTATTTATTTTCTTCATTGGGCCTCATTTAGATATGCCTATGCTAGTTTTTCTATTTTGTCAAACTTTGTGCCAATGCATGGCTAATAACATGTCCCTTAAAACTTTATTTGTGGCTAATTCCTTGTTGTTGTGTTAATGGTCTAGTTTCTCAGGTGGCGGGCTACTAACAAGCAAGACTTGAACTTTATATTTTTTTTATATAATAAAGATTTTAGCTTACAAAAAAAGACATAAGTTTCATTATACTTAGCCAATATGGAGATAAACTAATACATTTAAGTGTAGTAAGAGATAATTTGTACTTTTATATAAAAGAGGTGATTTCATGTTTAATCTTTATATAGTTTCATATCCATCAACACATTATTGTAAGTTAATAAAGAGATAAACAAATATAATTTATATTCTTATAATTTTCACATTAACATAAATTAGAAGTTCATAAAATTTTACAAATTAATTATGTGTGTATGTAAGTATTTAACACATATATATATCCAAGTGTGCAAACACATAGATATGATAATAAATATTGATAAAATAAAGGTTATGAAAATTAAATCTAAAAATATCGTTTATATTAATTTTGTGTATAAAAATAATAACTTTGAGGAAGCTACTTCATATAAATATTTTGGAGTCGGCCTTTGCCACATATGTTCAAGGAGCAATTGTGGTGTGATAAAGGACAAGAGGATAAGAGAAAATGATTTATTGTAAAGAGGTCATCCACCTTGATTTTGAAGATCCAAAATATCTTCTTGTTATAACTAAGGTAAAAAAGGAAAATTGGAATTGTTAAAATAAGAAGGAACTATCATAAGCTCCACAGTGCAAGAAGACATTGGACATGTCTAAAATATGGTGGGATGCAAGAATTTTCATATTTGTGACTAAGAAGGTGGAGGTTGAAAAGTACTCTCTTAGAATGTCCTGTGTATGCCATATTAGATCCCAAACAAATATTTGTAACAATATCAACCTTCATAGAGGAGTTATGTGTGGGGTGTCCTCATTGAACTTGAAGTAAATTGAGAACAAGACTACACCCAGGGTCTTTAAAATATGACAAATAATGAATCATAGTTAATGAAATTATATCAATGATTGACACTCTTGGAGAATGAAGGGATTCATCATATTACTATGTAGGGAGACACCTCAAAAATAATCTTAGGATTCACTATGTTGGGAGATGCGTTAATAATAATCTCTTGGATTCACTATAATACTATGTTGAGTGATACCTCAATAATAACCCAACACATCTATTACAACTCAACCCCTC